>JBBPLD010000060.1:1507-110721 GCA_038089555.1 Chalciporus chontae | reverse complement strand
TGTACAACGGTGCATCTGGCAAAGGCATTGTAGCCTGCACAGACTCTGATTGGGGCCAAGACCCTGAAACCAGACACTCGCAGACAGGATTTTTCCTGAAACTCGCGGAAGGCGTCTTCCTTTGGAATTCGCATTTGCAAAGCTCTACTGCTCTTAGCTCTACTGAAGCTGAATATATGGCAATGAGCGACTGCACAAGACAAGTATCCTGGATACATCACATGTTCACAGAACTCGGATATAATCTGAAAGCAATTCCAGTCTGTGGTGATAATCAAGGATCACTATTCATGGGAGAAAACCCAGTTACCGAGAAACGTAACAAACACATTCCTCTCCGGTATTTCTTTATACGAGACGCCGTGATGAAGTGGAAAGAGGCAGAACTCTTTTATATCCCTGGAGATGATAATCCAGCTGATATGTTCACAAAGAACCTCGGACGAATCAAATTCGAGAAATTCCGTTCTGAACTCGGTCTTGTGTTCTATCCCGAACAAACTCGCTAGCTATACGCTTATGCGGAAGTCCTCACTTATGCTTACGTGTCCCCGTACACTTAGCAAGGGGGAGTGTTGAATGTAGCGTATACTCTTAGTATAGTAGTTAATTCTCACGCTACATGTATATAACATTCAGACTCAGCTCATCTGAGTTCTAATCGATCTTTTACTCGAACCACGACGTTCACCGTTTAAGACAACATCTAGGTAAGTTCACCAGTAGTCGATACTCTACGTTTGAGTACTCTCGACAAGGAGAATATTCTATGATCGGCCAGCCCCTACCCTTTGTGACCACCCATCACCGGCCAACCATTAGCCGGTCGGTAGAGCACGGCCTAATTCGTCGTCGGCTGGCCCTACCCTAAGGTACAAGTTGACTACTATATGTGATGCTGTCCCCTCGGTCATGAACCGATGAAATGCCCGGGAGTCAGCGGTCCCGTTGTATTTGTTGGGCGGGATAGGTTTCAGCTTCCCATACCCCGTTTCTTTTGATCTATGTCGCTTAGCACGCTTCTTGTGTCCAGATCCATTTCGTTTTCTTCGTTTACTGGACCTATGTCTCCCTCGTCGGGTAGAGCTTATCGTAGATTTAGACGAGGCACTGGAATTAGAGGATGTTGATCCTCCACTTGATGAGCCCGAGGACGATTCCAAGTCGCTCTCACTGGAATCCGAAGAATCCGATGGATCCCCTCGCCTCCCTTTCTTCGACCGTAAATAGCTTCGAGTCGGTATGGTTCGCTGCACCTGATCTAAAGCTCGACCAAGGTAGCTCTGCGGTGCAATCTGCTGCGAGGGCTCAATGATACGGACAGTGAATGTCCGCGGTTTCTTTCGTTTCGTGTTCAGTACACTACTGATTAACTTCTCCATTGGATTAGGAGTACTTGCTTCGAGAGGCTGCCTCCCCGGAGTTGGCGCTCGGCCCTTGCTCTTGGTCGAGAGTTCTTTCTTAGACCTGGAGCGGTGTTTCTTCGCTCGTTTGGTATGACTATCAGATCGATCGTCGTCCGACGACTGTGCTTCAGGAGTGTGATTAGGTCTCCGAGAAGATCCTTCGTTCCCGGTGGATGCCCAATGCTCGAGTTCTGCTCGCTGCCTCTCGACCTCGAGGTCCGAGGTATCCGATCCGAGCTGACCCCAGTTTCTGGGATCTATACCCTTTCCTTTATCGACGACTCGGATCTCGTCGTCCGACGACGGGGTACTTTCGCCATCGGCTTCTCGAGCCCTAGCCTCGGCTTTCCTTCGCCGGGCTACTCGTTTTTGGTCATCCTCACTAAGGCTTCGTTTCGCCTTGCGAACGGTCGATTCATCTGATCGATCCTCTCGATCGTTATCAGAGGTATCGGTAACTGTAGCACGCATTTTCCTGCGTCTAACGACTGACCATTCATCCTGATCATCTTCCGACTCAGGGCTTGCCTGGAACCTTCCAGGTATGGTAGGGATACTCGCAAAGTATGTATTGAGCGTCTGATCTACTGACATGGTAGACACCGTCACAGGGTGAACCGGCTCATTCCCGCTTCCAGCCACCGATAAGGGTGGGGTTGGCGTTCTAGCGGCGACAACGTCGCGATATGATCGCGACATGTCTGCCAGCTCTTCTCCGACTCCAGGACCGCTAAGTCCGAGTCGAGGGGAGGAGATAGAGATGGGGGCTAGGGGAGATGACTCACTATTAGCCCGACGCCTTGGGGTAGCGCTCGGGGGAATAGTTCGGTTGGAACCACTGCGAAGGAAGTATCGAGACATGTAGGTAGATTTGTTGTGTTTTTGGGGTTCCTTGAATGTTTCAAGGTTTTGTTGTTGTCGAGCGGTCGTAGACGGTCCAGGAAGGCCAATCCCGTTAGGTCAAGCGAGCGTCGACGGAGTATTTGGTTAAAAGAGAATAAAGTGTTTGTGACTTGTCGTCGTCAAAAAGATGTAACTTTAGGTCTACCGAAGTAGATGTAAAGTCCCACGAAGAATCAACCAAGAGAACAGACGGGGTTAAGTCCTACTAGATTGACTGAGGAGGAGACGATACAGGCGGTCCATTATATACTACTGGCGTATCTGATGAGTAAGATGAGACCTAGTAAGCTGACAGCTAAGGCCGGGCGGCCGCGTGACTCCAATCTGTTACACAGGGTTTTCGCCCCTGTCTTCATCCCGACTCTTGGGTCTGCCTACGGGAGACTAGTTTTCGCCCGACAATCCACTGGGAAACAAATAATCTCCAGATAGCCTGCAGAAAATCCAAGACTCGGTCACTCCTCCACGTTACATAACTCAGAGTGAAAGTGCACCACCATCTTGATCCTATCATGCGACGGCAAAGGTTTCGGTTCCCTCAGTAGGTGTGATAAAATAGAGAAACAGATTGTGGTTGGTATTGAGTAGGTGAACATGTTATACGGTACGACATATAAAAAGAATAAAATGGCTTCCTAGGATTACGAAGGAGCGTGAAATAATCTGCGTGAAAGCAATGTCCGATGTCAAAAACACAGTAACCAAGAGGGAAAGGGAATATCGGCAGTATGATATTTATAGTCGTGTCACAGCCTTAGCGTCCAGTGGCATACCTTCAATCGGGTCGTCAGATATTCTTTGGAGATTTGGCGAGAGACGTACCAGAAGGATCGACGCCATTACGGGCAAGGATCTGGTTGTGGCGGATTAATCTTGCCTGGTCGAAGCTGTATAGCTGTGTTAGTGACACGTTTAATTGTGTTATGTGGAGGAGGTGACATACTTGACTCGTTCTCTTCTCATGATCTCCAGGACCTCTTGAGTACCCCGCTCGTCAAGACCAGCTCGCGAGTCACTATCGTTGATATTTGCCTCGATGTCGAACATGGGGGAGGTCAAGCCTGCATCGGCTTGACCGGAGAATGTAGACAGAGGCACATATTGGGTCAAGCCAAGGAGTGACTTAATCCTGATAGGAACATGGGGAAGGACGACAGCACGGTAGCGGTATGCGACTGATAGTGATGATAGGGGAGGGTTATGAGCATGAGAATGGGGTGCTGCGGAGAGTGTACGGATACTTACACATGACCAGTAATGCAACTGCTGTAACGAGGGAGATATAGAAGAACATGATGAGTTTACAAGCCGAGTATTTGAACGGGAATAAGACGATTGAGGGCCAGTGTAATCGTGGACTTGCTTTGACTAATTGGCGGTGGCGAAATACAAGGAGTTCGTCGTAGTGAGGACACAGCCACATTCACGCCTTCTCCTGTCAAAAAGACGTGAATTGACAGTCGAAGATCAAAAAAAAATCAACATTCAGCTCGATGACCACGATGAGTTCGTTGTACGATTTGTTACAGGTGCGAAAAACACACGAAACATATGTCGGGTGTTGATCGTTCTCAAGGCGGAATTCTGTCCACCCCTGGACACATCTCTCCTCGCAGCCCTTATCGCTGATTTAGACCCACACGGCGGAGGCGACAATCCACCACCAAAGGAACATGTCGACGCACTCAGAAATACCCTCAAGGAACTCGCCAGCCAAGCCACGGCACAGTATGAACATGAGCTCTGCAGTGAGCTCGACTCAGCCCACCTCTCCTCCCACTACCTGACCACGGATGACTCAAATAGCAGTGCCGATTGGTTTGGAGAGACCACAGAAAGCTCGACAGCTTCTGACTCGTCTGCATTATCACTCCAGTCGTTCAGTTCGCCCCTAGGTTTCTTGCAGGCCGCGCTGCCACACATACCCCGACCTCGACTCAGACGCGCGCTTAGCGAATGCGGGACAGGAGATGAAGGCGATTTCGACATGGAGAGGGTTGTTGAGAATTTGCTGACCAATGAATTCATCCGTGAACTTGAGGAACGAGGCTTGGATGCGTTGGACGACGGAGAGTCTCCCTCTCCACGCGGAGACGACTACTTGTGGAAACGAGTCGAATCAAAGAAGAAACCGTCTGTGAACGGGAAACCTGCAAAGAAGAAAAACGCTCGTGGAAAGACCATCACTCTTGTTGATATCCGCCAAAAGCAACATATACCACCTCCCCCTTCCAATGCGCCACCCGCACCCGATCCATGGACGCAGGTCTCCTCCCTTTCAGAACACCTCTCGACCCTCCTCCCACCCCACCCACCATCGTTCTTCCAATCCCACTTCCACTCACCGAACCATTCCTCTCCCGCTAAAGCCCTCCGCGCTGCACTCTCCTCCATCGCCTGTGCTCAGAAGGCGTCTACAGAACCCGACCCAACCATCACTCCAACCCTCTTCAGCATGCTCGACGTCATCCGCGAATCTCCCATGTACTCCTCCCTCGATCCCGAACAGCGTTCCACCGTCCACGCCGACACCCAACTCGCCCTCCGTGCCACCCGCGGACGAGGAGACGACGCCATTGACATCGTCTGGCTCCTCCTCGAGCTCGATCTCGATCTCGAATCAGGGAGTCTCTCCATGGGCGTATATCACTTTTCTCAACCACAATCACCCCTCTCTCCGAGTGCTTCTGTTCCCGCTTCCCTGTTCGTGCCTCCGAGTGAGGACCAGCCTGGTGGCGTGCTCTCAACCGGTCCGCCACCCGTCCAGCCACCACCTACGTCAAAGCGAAAGAGCGCGTCCATATCTTTTCCCACAGGAGCATCCCCGACGCTCGTTCAACCCTCGCCTTTCCAATGGCAAACCATCCCCGTGAAGCCACCCAAAGGTCCCCATCCCCATCCCCTCGCACTCCACATACCGGCCTACGACGCGAGCAATCAAAGCCGTCGTTCTGTCACCTCTGGCCGATTCCGCGGCACAGGAAACGGACTCGGAAAGGGCGGAAAAGGTGATGTGGGGGAACTAAGTCGATCAGATGTGAGGATACGGATGGCGGAGAGTATGAGGAAGCGAGATGAGTTGTTGAGGGAGGCGTCCAAGGCATGGAGGAGGGGTTCATCTAGGACGCATGGTGGGGAAGTAGCGTTGTATTTTGCAGAGAGGGTAAGTGAGAGTGAGCGGGTTGCTGTACTCGTGTTATCATTCTTTTCTTTCGTTTGATCTTGCGCCACCTGATCGTTGGACCTGACGTGTGTATTGCAGGCAAGGGAGTTCCAAGAGTTGGCGCGCAAGGAGGCGCTGAACGAAGCACGGATTATGGTCGAGGCGAAACGGTATTTCTTCCCCCCCTCTCTTCGGCTTTCCTCACTCCCATCTGACGGTGATATCACGACCCAGGTCCGTGTCTGTAGATCACAGTACGATCGACCTACACGGTACCAACATCTCCGAGGCAGTCAGTATCGTGAAAGAAATCCTCAATCGCGAAGGTTGCTCTGCTGGTGCGTCCCAACCATCCATCCCTTTTTTTTTCGTCCACGAAGACCCACTCGATGCACCCCCCAGTGAACCCGTTAAAGATCATCACCGGTCGCGGTACACACTCCATCAACGGCGTGGGAGTGCTCAAACCTGCCGTCCGGAGTGCCCTGCTGAAGGACCGTTGGAACGTCGGCGTTTGGGACGGTGGACTCGTCGTACGAGGTCGGAATCCGAATATGTCATGACCATTCACGACCACGAATACGAATACGAATATCGCGATGACCCATCGACAGCGACGGCCTTGCGACCCCGGGTGTTTGTAATTCATGTTTGTATGCCTTTATGGGTGTAGGTCTACAGATTTACTAGGTGTTTTTTCTCTGCCTCCGTCTTTTTTTTTCTTGAGCATCCCGATACTTTGATACCCTGTTGCTATTGTTTACTCATGCACTCGTTTCTTTGCTTGACTTGCTATCATCATGTATGTACGTGTAGCATAGCATACATCTGAGTTGTCTTGGTTTGTTTGTTGTAATACACGAGTGTCGACGAATGATCTCGATGTGTCAAGTGAGTGTTGGTCGAGAAGTAAACTAGAGGGGTGGAAACACGAGTTCGAACAGTGCAGAGAATGAGATAACGATACAGTGAGCCTGAGAGCGATACAGTCGATGTTCAACGGATAAGTAGCAAGCAGAATCTGCAACGCAACGAAAAATAATAATAACACGATAGCAATACAGACAAGGTCGAAAGCAAACAGAGACACGAAAAAAACCGCAATAATCCACCTACAGTGACCACGTCAGCGCCAACACCAGCAACTGCAGGCAAACCTTGAATACACAATGATCCTCACCAATTCACCGCCTTCTCAGCCCCGTTCGCCTAGGAGGACCAATCTCACCCGAACCCAAATTCATCTCGTCCTCTTCGACATCTTCCCTGTTAGCAAATACCGGAAGACCGAGATACTCCATGTCCTCTTCCATCCAAGGTCCTTTCAGCAACAACTCGTCGTCAGATTCCGACTCGGATGGAACGCCTGGGAGGAATTCGACGGCACCACCTTTTGCCGCGAGTTTGGAGTTCGGGCCAACGACAGTACCAGAACGGGTCCGTCGCACGTTGGTGGTAGGGTGCACCGTGGATACAGGGGCAGCAATGGACGACGAAATGGCACCCAACTTGGTTTGAAAGTCGGACGCGCGGATGGTGCCTGCTCTGTTTCGGGCAGACTTGCGTTTGTTGGACTTTTTGACGCCTCCGGCGATGTTAGCGGTGTCTTCAAGAGAGTGTGAACGGGTCTGAAGGGGGACAGGGGGAGATGGACGAGCTGCTTCTTCGTCCGAATGCGTGTCCGCGTCACCTGCTCCTGTTTATAATTTTAAGCGACATTCGTCAAGAGGGTTCGATGTATTGAGTGGGATATATGCAAAAGTTTGGCGAGATGGGTGATCAAGAGAACATGTGTGAAAATACCTGGGACGATCAAACGAGCGTACTGCCTAGAACACCTACCGCCAAGGTCCATCGATTGGAATTCTTGTGCCAAGTCCGTCGCAGGACTTGACGGCGGACACGAATCCCTCGTCCTCACCGGGGAAGCCGGAGGAGTCAGCGTACCAAAGCTTGTAGACGCAACAACAGCGGGAGCTGCACCGGCCGCCCCTCGTTCCGCCTCAGGTCTGGGCGCTGGAGGGCTGGAACCGGGTAGGGCGAATGCTCGTTCCCCGACAGATACCTTGGGTACACCTTGCTGATCACGTTTAGTTGCTGTAATCAATGCGGGAGAGTTGGCCAGCTCCCTGATAGGCATACTATACTCCTCGATAAATGTGCCGGCCGGTATGTGGCCAGCACGCCGTTCGTCCGTAGGGGCTTGACGCGGTGCCATCGCAGCTGATTCACTCCGACGCGCAGAACCGTTCGCCTCCGCAACGTTTGCACCATTGTTAGTGGCAGGAAGAGACCCAATTGTAAAATCGCCGGAGGAGAATATGCTATTGCCAGAGATATGAATGGTCTGTCGACGGTCGGGCAACGTGTCATCAATCATTTCGACGTCGACGGCGCCGGCCTCAGGAGAATGCACATTCGGAGCAGCGGGAGCACGCGAACCATCGGCACCGGTGGGAGGAACTTGGAGGTTACGCTTTCGCAATCTGGAATTTGCCGGCGTGGAGCAATACTGAGGGAGATCGTTATAGAAAGAACCAGTGCTATGAACAGATCCCGGCGTCTGAATCGCGTCGTGGTCATCAAAACGACGGAGAAGTGCCTTCGGAGGCGCCATCCAGTCTTCCTCCGCAAATTGGGAGCGCATATACGAGGCTGAAGGGCTGGAAGGATAACGCTGGTGCTTCGCATGGCCGGTAGGAGCATCTCGCTCGGTATCTCTGAGCGATAAAGTTGAGGATTTCCGCGAAACGTGTTGAGGGTTGTCTTTGAAGTCCCCCGAGAGGGTGCGGGACTTTGCATGTCGAGGGACCCGTGAAACCCTACGGGAGGCTCTTTCCTTTGTTTTACGTTTCGGAGAAGAAGTGGCTGAAGCTGGACGGCTGCTGAAGGGCGATGCTAGGGTTTGAGTGCGCGTGGTATTCTCCTTCAGGTTCCTGGAACTAGTGCGAGAGATGATTCGTTTGGCAATTGGCACCGGGGATAGTTGCTCGGGTTCGAAGGGCCTAGGGACTGCTGACTCGTGTATGAATGGAGAAGAAGGAAACGGTGTTTGGAAGCTGAGGCCGTCCTGTTGCATCGGCAAATCGGAGGGTGCCCCAGAGGGCTCAGCATGTGGGATACGGTCCTCGACACGTTTGATCCTCTTCGTGAGACGCTCTTTCAGGAGCGTATGATCGACGTTCTTATCTTCCAGTTGTTCGGCGAGAGCGACGCGACGTGACCTCTTGAGCATGCGACGGGTCATCTGGGAACGCGTGAGGTCGTCCCTGTCTGGCGGAAGGACCTCCAAGGGTGAAGACTGCATTTTTCTGGCATTCTCCCGTCTCCTCTTGTGAGCATAAGTAACCTTGACAGCCTGTCGTGAAAACATGGAAGAAAGAGACGACCCCACCCAGACAGTAGCCTTTATACTTCCAAATTACATAATAATTCTAGCAGGATACAAAACTCTTCCTATACGCTGAAAACAACCCATCTCTACGTAGAACTAGGCGTAATAATCAATTAGGTGAAATAGCCCCTGACTCTCGTTTAGGAATGTCGCTTACATCACTTTTATGGCTGTGCTAAGAAGGTACAACGAAATTAAAACATACGAACTTGCACCTCGGCCTGCATGTCCAGCTGAGCTGCTGAACCATCTAACCACACTCGTATATCACAGGTCCCTCGTTTCAAGACAAACCTAGCCAACTTCATCTTGAACACGTCCCACATGGTCGTCACTCGCAGAACACCAGTCGTACCACCAGCACCACTAGCGCGATCTCACTCCACTCAGGGAGCACAACATTCGCCACGGACCTCCCTCTCAAAGGACACTTCGAGCGTGTCAAAGGTCCCCGCCTCGAGCGAGCCTGCAGTCTCGGTGGCAGGTTCTTCAAATGGTCATAAAGATCACGGAAATGGTCTCGTGAGTGTTCTTGTTCACATTCAACATCGCAGTCATTCTCCGCTCGGTTGGCCGTGTTCGGGTTGCTTTCCGTGTGCAGCGGTCAATCCTACTTGATTGTACCAGTGCCAGATAGTTCGGGTCCCTTTGTGCTTGATAATCCTGTATACTCGAGGGGCTCACTGTGCTTATAGGACGACCACTCTAGAAACAAGTCAAAGAGGGCCAAAAAGCATGGAAAAGTGAATATGTTTTCTTTATTCACCGTGACATTCTCCCTGACCGAACGCAGAACAAATACCGAAAATCCAACTTCCAAGCCTTCCTCGACTTCCTTACCAAACTTCTCCTCCTCGCTTTCACTATCTACACGTTCTCCGTATGTTCTCAGGATACACACCTTCAATCTCCTATTTGTCGCGGCTTGACTGAATACAAACGTATCGTGCTCGACCCCTACATCATTCCCCCAATACAGGCTGCCCTCGCCCACCCCTCTGTTGCGCCTCACGTCGAACGCGCGAAACCTTATATCCACCGCGCTGTCGAAATCACTACCCCGATCATTTACCGTGCTCGCGAAGAATGGAGCCTCCATGTCGTCCCCCAATGGGAGAACCGTATCGTACCGGAATGGAACAAACGCGTCGTTCCACAATGGAATAGACACGTCATCCCTCAGTGGGAAACACACGTCGTCCCCCAAATCGCTCTTGTCAAATCTAAAGTGGAACCTTATCGCTTACGCGCAGTGCAGACATACGAGCAGCGCGTTGTGCCTGGCGCCCAAGCCGCATTCTACAATCTTCAGCGGTGGCAGGGCCAAGCGGAGCCATATATCATTCTGGCGGCGACGAAGACAAAGGAAGGATATTATGCGACCAAACCTTATGCTATTCCATTGGCGAAGCGAATTGGTCTTGCACTCCAACAGTTCGCGCTATTCCTCCAAGACCAACGTCAGAAATTTGTCGACCCCCATGTCGCCAAGATGTGGGCGAAGGTCAAGGAGCTGAGCAGGGGGAAACAGGCCGTACCTGAGGTCACACCAGAACGTGAACCGCTGATGTCGGAACCCGTGTTTACGGTACTGCAGACAGCGGTTGAATTCGAAACCACACCTTCTGTCACGTCCACGTCCACGTCCTCCATTACGCCTACTTCTCAGAGTATTTCTGCCGAGTCCGATATTCTCTCAGCGTCCTCTTCGCTTAGCGAGGATGCCACTGTGACCACTCCTACGGGAGGACAATCCGCTATGGGGGAACCGACTCTCACACCCGTTGCAGAGTCAGTGACATACACGCAAACCGATAGCGAGCCCATGCAGGTGGAAACTCTCCTAAGCACCGAGTCTGTGGTTTCAGAAACGTTGGACGAAACTCCATCCCCATCCCCCACCTCCAGTGAGCCTGCATTCACAGCAGAATCCACTGACGACTCGGTGGTCACTCCCACTCCTGTTGAGAACGTGGAAGTAGAGGATGTGCTCCCACTCTCCGCAACAGCGATCCCGACATCGTCATCAATTCCCCCCGTGGCAGAAGAGTCTATTGTGACTCAGGCGTCAGCGACACCGTCTAAAATGCCCATCGCAGCGGCTTCGTCGATGTCACCCCCTCCCAAGTTGCGTGCAGAGGACGAAATCAATCTGGACGCCTTTTATGCCGAGTTGGGTCTTGACGAGCCGCTAACAAATGCTGACGGTGCCCAGGAGTTCATTGCGGTTTCCCCCAGTCCCCCTGCTGAGACAGAGGCGGAAAAGGCCGAACGGCTTCGTCTCAAGGCTGAGGAGATCGCCCGCAAGCGCGCTGACATCGAGGCTCGCCAGGCCAAGTGGGAGGCAGAGATTCGGGCACAGATGGACCGTGGTACCGTGCAACTTCAGAGCCGCTTGACTGCTCTGCGTGAAGTGGCTGCTACCGACCTAACTTCCTCTGTCGAGATACGCAAGTCGATCGACGAGCTCGTCAGCGAGGCAGAGAAATATCTCAAGGGTGCAGAAATTTATCTCAAGAATCTCAAAGGGGAAAATAGGAAGACGGACGAGAAGCTGGGTCTCTGGGACCGCGTCGTCGAGCGAGTGGGGGACAGGTTCAGCGAACGTCGACTGACCACCGAAGGGGTCGTGAACGCCTGGTACAAACTCGTGCTCGATAGGGAACTTGAAGAGGTTCGTAAAAAATCCACACAATTATTACAAAAGATTTTTTTTTTGGGTATCAGGCATCAGCTAAAATTGCTACAGGTCGCCACCGTCACTGCCGAAGTGCGCGAGATCGCAGAGAAAGGACAATTGGATCTTGGACTTGATTACGCTTGGCTGGACGACGTGACGTATAACGACTGGCAGCGCTACCACGGGTTGATAGGAAGTGGGTATCGGTTTCAATTCCAATAACTCAAAACTATGTAACGGAAGCTGATGGTACCTTAGGCAGCGAACAATACGCTCACGAGGCTACTTCAATTCAAAACGGGACGCATCCCGACGTGGTGGTAACCAATCCGCTCATGCCTATTTTTCAAGACCTTGAATCTGAAGTTCAAGATGTGGTCATTGGATTTGAGACACGGTTGCGTCGGATAAAACGAGATGGCGAGCGTGCATTCAACAACCATAGTAATGGTGCCATACACAAGGAGGAAGAGAAAGGGTCCATTGTCGAACCTGACGTTGACGCAGAACCGGTAGCCTCCATTCTACCAGTACCGCAAGAAGATGTCACTCAGGAGGTACCCGAATTTATTCCGCCTGTCGTCATTGGGCGGAGTCAAGAGGAGGTATTGGAGGCAATGGGTAGAGTTGAACCGCTCGGCAATGCAGACCGTCCGTCGAGCGGGTCAAATGTTGATCCGGAGGAGGCGATTTCAGCGCTCATCGAAGAAGCCGGGGGTGGGGGTAGTGTCCCGCATACGGAGTTGTGAGGGAGATATGATAGTGATTGGTTATGCTATATTGTTAGTTTTAGACATTTTGATTTGGATCACTTGGATATGTCCACGCATATGCTAGTACGTCACCAGTATGGTTTCTATCGTTTCTTTCTACTTTCTCCTTTCGTATTCGTCTCAGGCAGTCGTAGTCACCTGAGCGGGTGAACCCTGCGGGGTACCGTTGGCCATTGGGGCCAGCTTCAAATTTGGTTTCACAATCACGGATTCGGACGGCTGGGGTCCACTCCTTGGCGGCATGGTTCGGCAGCGACTGAGATGTGACCAATGTCACACTTATTTCGCAAGCATAATAAAATAATACTTATCATATTCTGAGCTCGTCGACGGCGTGTGCTTCACGTTCCATGTCTATTGATTGTCTGCAACACTTCGCGCAGTGTTATGGTGGCTTGGACTTGGACTCGAGAAGGCTACATGAGGCCAAACCATGTACCAGCTGGATGAGATTGTTTATGGTTCCGTTTCTTACTTACCCTCGTACATAGTGTCTGATATAAAGTTGTATACCGCATCGTTCCTCCATATACGATCGATCTCAGTGTCCTTTGTTACCTTTCTCATATGCCCCGTTCTGCTTACAGTAATACTTCTTCCTCGCGTCGCTTGCGCCGATTTCGAGGCAGGTGTGCCCATATGTCGAGGACTCCATAGTATTATATTCTATTAGATCAAAGTGTTTGTTCGTCCGTTCGCAACACGCTCGCACACCGTCACTCGGTCATCATGCATCATGACCGAGGGGCAGCGATCGCCCGTCGATTGTCCGTTTGCTTCTGAGCCTCGTCAAACCTCCGAACGATAACCTCGCATTTCAAGTTCGTGCTCTTGCAGATATGTTTGGAGGCATTTTTGAGTGCTTCGGAGAAGAGCGTGAGGCCTGCTGCACGTTCGACGCCTTCGACTAAAGACAGTATGTGGTCAGACCATCGTGCGTTTATCAGAGACAGAAGAGGACTGGAGGGGGGGGGACAAATCATACCTGGCATGACGAAACTCTCGAGAGGTACTTTGTTGAAAATGCCAATAGCATTCGGGAGGACAAATGCCCCCGTAGATATTTCAGAAATGTCAGGGGAGGAAGCCGAAGGCGGTCGAGATGCTCGTGCCTGTCCGCGAGGATGGTCGCGCAGAGCCGCGGCACAGAACCGTCGTTTCCCCCCTCGACACCTCAACATCGACCCATGCACCCCTAACGCCCTCGATCGCTCTCGCGATTTCATCGCCGTTGTCAGATGGTGTTGGGGACTAGTCTGGTCGCGTATCTTCGCAGCTTGGCGCGTCTTCACTGTCGTTCGACATGTTTGGATCGTCGGCGTAATTGGTCGACTTGTCGACGTCGTCTGGTGGCTCAGTATGCTTCGCTGGTGAATCTGTGTCGTCGCCGTGTTCGCTCGCAACGTCTTTCGACTCGCTCGACAGGTTCCTCCATCCCCCGGCCCCCACCCCGCCGTCTGTCGTCTCGCGATGAAGAGCTTGGGATGCTCCTTGTTGTTGGAATACATATTGACAGCCACAGCTGCGTCAAGGTGTTTGCTCTCGGGGTTCTTACTCGCGAGAGGGTAGTTTTGGTTTTTGAGAAGATCAGCCTGTGTCGAGAACGACGAAGTGAGCAAACCCGTAGTCGAAAGAGGATGTGCGGCGTCACATACATCTCCCCGAAGCTCGTTACAATAGGCTTCATTGCACACTTGAAGAACACATCGTGGGGTTTCTGATAGTCGATTTCCACCTTTCCCATCTTAGGCTGAACCCGAACCCTTTCTCTTGTTTTGAGTTGATCGACGTGAACTTTAGGAAAGAGTTAGCAAGGAAATTAATGCAATACTAAATATACTTGTCAGTCACACAAAGTGACTGGACGAATGCGGCGGTACCAGGACCCCAGGACTCAGCACCAAAATCTATTTCTCTTACCAAAAGTGGACCTGGCCCCAATGGCCAACGGTAGCGGGGGTGAGCTAAATGTTGACACATGCTCACAGATTGGAGCTATCGTTTGCGTCGTTGTAGTTAGTTACCTAGTCTGACAGGGGAAAGAGAAAAGAATGATGGCGAAGTCAGTTTACGATAGCACCGGGCGCGGTCAGGGTTGCGAGCCTACATGCACCGCTCTCGTGGCTTCTGCATGGCTTCCATGCTCCCGACGTTGAATCAATTACGGGACCATTACCCTGAAGACCCTGTACATCCCCGCCAGATGGGCCGGCGTCAATCTGGTGGCCGCCCCACAGGGCATCCACAGGGCAATGGCACGGCTTTAGCTAGGCTGCGCGAATCCAGTCCAGGAATTCTCTTCCTCTGGCTCCAGCTGCAACTGCCAGTTACTCACAAGGTGGGCAAAAGGGTCGATCGATAACAGTACATGTTATGGCCGGCGCTGGTCTTGGCAAAGCTGAAAGGGACTGAGACGTGGGAGGAGACGGTGAGGGTCCTTGTCTCATTTCTCACCCGCCATCACACATTCAACTCGGCAGCGCAATTGTCTCGGTCCTATACAAAGGCGCAAGAGGGGTCTCCGTCTTCTTCGCATGTCCCGTATGGCTCGCACGTACGTTGAGCTGCTCGCGTGCCTTGATGGTATGTTGTAAACAAGGTGTGGCATCTGGGTAGGCGAGGGAGATAGCCTCCGTGTGGCGTTGGCGTTCACGTTTGTGTGTACTCACCATGTCACAGGTGTAGCTCAATCAACAGGACAGGAACCTACGCTCGCGTATGGCCCCTCTCGATTTACCCGGTGCCAATCTCATGACCCCCTTGTTTCGAACGGACATGAATCGCGACTGGCGAGGATCTGAATCCTTTGGAATTAACGTAGGCATCCATCAATTGAATCGGAAACGACCAATCAAATAGCAGAGAAATCAAAGTACACGCAAACCTGGATGTTAAAGTAGAAATGCTCCTGAAGCACCATTAGAGCGGGGGGAACGGCCGGAGATAAACATATCTGGCATGAATTACTCGGCGTCGTTGGTTGGATCGTCCTCTGCCTTCCACCGCAGATTCGATTCGTAAAACATGATGAGCTGGTTAGAAATAATCAGCGAGTCGTTTTATCGCTTCAGGGCACTGCTGGAACTCGCAACGAACCTTCTGGGGGAACTTCAACGCGGCTATGCGTGTGCTCTCCCTCACACGCTTCTGCTCGTTCTTCCTATAACCACTGTTAGCTCGACTGCAGCAGACGTTTTGGGACCAAACAGCGTACAGAGTGAAAAACACGTAAAGTTCCTCATCGCTTTCGCGTTCGACCGTATCGATAGACTCGATGAGATCCTCCCATGACGCGGCAGTCATATGCTTTTTCATGCTTCCAAAAACCTCCTCTTCATCTGACTCCTGCTTCTTTGCCCGCCCATTGCTCTTTCGAGGCTTCTTCTTTGTCCTTTGTTCCTCCTCTTCTACCTCGTCAACCTCCATCGCGTCTGGGGACTCTTCCTTCTTCTGTCTGGTGCGTTTCTTCGCATGAGAATCGGGCTCGATGGAGGACTCTACCACAGCCAGGGACTTCTGAATCCTCGGTGCCTTCCCGGTGGAAGGTCTAGGTTTCGCCATGATAGGCTCAGACTTGCGAGGACCAAGTTTGCTCTTCTTCTTTTCCGTCCAAAATAGGTCGATGAGTTGCTGTGCATTGCTAGGAGGCAATTAACCATCGAGTGATCGTTGTGAGCATCAGAACACGTACACCGCATCCTGTTCATCGACCCAGCTATTATGCTCATTGCCATAGTTTTTCCATTTCACGAAATACCCCAAGCGGCCCTGTATAATAACAACGCTTGCACACCGAGCGACATCAGAGATAGTGAACGATGGAATCACTCACCTTGGGGAACTGTCCTTTCTTTGCGTCGAGAATTTTTTCAATTTCGTACTCCTCCTCCGGCTCCTCTTCATCGTCCTCCTCCTCCTCCTCTTGCGCCTCGACTTCCTTCTCTACTTCTTCAACCTCTTCCACGTCAGAGGAAGTTCGTCGTGTTTTCTTAGAGGAGTACGTCTTCTTCGTAGATCCTGCGACGACTCGATCAGGTTCGCTGTCTGAAGCGATGCTTGTACTGCCTGCCATTGTTCGAAACGGCGCGTCGAATTGTGATGCACAAGTTTACACGAACCACGAGTTTTGCAACAAACAATGCGCGTTGGTGGCACCAAACACAGTCGTGCGAACAAATACGATTCAACTTAACCCCCCTGGTTACCTAATTAGGAAATGAGACCACCCTGCTTCGAAAGATCGACAACTTCGAGGGCAATGTCTGGGACATCGCAAGGCTAGTGCCTGCAGCGTATGGGTACCGCAATGAACCGTTGTTTGTATTGCCAAGGTGCTTTCTCAGTACGCAGGCATGCTTAGTAACGCAGCTACGGTCGGGAATGAACTGTTCCAACGGAGTCGGGGAAAGCAGTAAACTTAGCATCGTAGTTAGGCTGAGAAAGGCCATATCGTTGAGCAACTGAGACGGATCAAAGAAACCAGCGGGATACAATGGAGCCTTGCCAAGAAGAGCTGGGCGACAACACTGTGAAGAAGGATACTATGAATGTCACATTACTCTCTCTATCGCCGGGACGGACTGGCGCTCCGCCCGCGTACTTCGCGCCCTCTACCCTTCTTTGGCCCAGACGGTGGTGGTCGCACGAATGCGTAGTCACATTGTACGGCCTGTTCCAAGAGCGGTGTACCAGACGCGCCATCAATTGCAGCTTGTGCCTCTGTCATCGTTTCATACTCGACGAGCGCATAGCCCTACGATATGATACGCGTCAGCATCTTCTTCACGGCTGCAATACACCTTATCACACACCTTAACATAGCCAGTCCGGCGATCCAGGTTCAGATGCAAGTTTTTTATTTCACCGAATTCGGCGAACTTGTCGGTGACGTCCTCCTCCGTTGCTTCTTCATGAACGTTGGTGACCAAGACGATCCATCCTTCTACAGCTGTGTATTTGCAAAACGGAAATCAGCACTATGCGGCGAGAAAGCGCCTCGTAAAATCATCTGGCGGATCGTGAAACGTACAACGCGCAGCCCGGGTGTCCGAGTCCTTGATATGTGACGATTCGACTCTATCGTAAGTGGCTTCTGCGGTCACCGCACCATCGTTTCCACCTGAAAAAAAAACGGAAATGCAGCGTGATCAAGTGGAATGAACCGACTTGGCGGAGGAACGAAATACCTGCAGTGTTGTTGAACCCTCTTCCTCTGCGTCTCACGGTGCCCGCGTTGGCAACTGAGTTATGGGTTCATTGTTTGGAATGTGAGCAAAGGAATGGCCGAACAGCAATTATGATTGTACTGACCCTCATCGATGTTCATTTCATCGTCGGACATGGTGGTGTTGTACAACGGTAAGCTAGCGTGACAGGTGTGACAGCACTCGCGGGCCACAAGTGGAGGTCGTGGACGGCCGGTCTGAGCCGGTCTGCCGGTCACCGGAGCACGCGAACCGGGAGTATTATTCCGGGGTTGCCACGTTTTAGCGATTTTTTCTGTCATCACGGAATGGGATCAGTGACTTGGTTGCAAATTTGAACGGTGAGATTTGAAGTCTAAAGCCATCGTAAATCTGCGTATTCATTTCTCTCAACGTAACTTGCCAACCAACTTCTCCCAGTGGTCGAGAACCGAGATCTCCTCATCTCGTACTTCCCACTCCAAGTCAGTTTCTGCCGAACCACTGGAGGCCCATCGGACCCGCCATCACGTACTCGAGATTCTCTTTTTCTGTTTTTGGTTCCCCGCCAGGTCCAATTTTCATCCATTCCAACTTGAATGTCAATGGATTAACATGAACGATCGATTATTCAAACGGATTATCTCTAGATACCCAAACCCTCTTTGACCTCACGCGCCCGGCATGTCGAGTGCACTCAGGTCTGTATTCATAGGTTTTTACTTCGCCGCGGTTTACTCCGCCACGTCGAAGCTTGAAGGTTAGTGTGCCTGGAGTCAACACCGCCTCAATCATCGAGATCCAAACTTTATGAGCAAATGTAATGTAATATTCCCGGGGACATGTTTTTTTTCCTTCTCACACCAAAGTTGTGACCTGTTCTGTACCTTTGCAAGGGTCGCGCAGTCTGCTCTTTGTCAAAAAGTATTTAAACCCTGCCGGTCTGATCACAAACTTCAGTTCGCCAACACTTCTCCTGTCCTCCTCAAGACTTCCTCTCATCTATTACCGCGTACTACCATGAACTCAGTCCCCCTGATCAATCATCCTTGCACCGTCTGCTGCAGGCCCACTTCCATGTGGTGCAGTCGTTGTCAAACCGCGTGGTACTGCACCCCGGAGCACCTTTCGAGCGTGAGCGCGCTTCTCCTCGCGCCACGCGAGTTGTCGTAAACTGACGCGATCTCGCCCATTTAGGACTGGCCACGCCATCGCAAAGAGTGCATCCCGGCGGCGAACGCCCAAAATTATAATATCATCGCGACGCCGCCCCCGGCGGAACAGCAGTTAATCATGGTCTCCGCCATCCTTTTCGCTCCTGAAGAAGGTCCGTCACCGTGCTAACGAATTTTCAGAGTGCTCTACTCACTTTTGACCCCCTTAGAGCGTCCACGGATCATCACGGTCAAATGCAGACCATCTCAGATCCCGTCCAATGGCATATGCCCCCAGCCACTCACCAGTGGACATTTCCCTGAGGGCCAAGCCGAGAGCATTGTCTTGACCCAGGGTCTCAATGGCGAGCCCTTGAGGTTCCCCCTCCATTTATGGTACTCTCCGACCGCCCTGTCACGCGGTGCACCCATCAACCGCTCCATCTATCACATCACCTCAGGTGCTGCTGCCAAGGCGTGGTGCGGGACGGTCGTCGTCCTCAAGTTCAATGGATCTCGCAGGCAAGGATATTCCGACGCCGGGTCAAATGATTTACCTGCGTTGTCGGCCTATTTCTTGGCCTACAAGTAAAGCGCGCGTAATACGTTCAACCGTATCATATATGTACTTGTTAATAAAAAAAATAACTTGTGAGAACATCTTTTTCTCGACCGCGCTGACCGGAAACTGACCTTGGATTGCCCTACAGGAAGCCTAGCTCATATAAACATTTATATTTTGATGTCCATTAAATTTTGTAGCCCCTGTCCGTCTTTACCTTTGTCGTTGTCGCCCTCTCGAAACTGTGACCGTAGCGTAGCAAATAGAGTGTGTACCCCAGTCTACTACCGCCGTCTGATGTCATGTCAAGGATTAACACCGACATTTCGCGAGGAATATCCTTAGTTCCAATGGCATGGAGAGATCCATGTGGGCCTGTCATACCATGCTTAGGCGGCGCTGGTGATTGTCAATTGGCAGATTTGGACTCGACAGGTTTGAAGAAGGAACTAGGCCAATTGAACCTGTTGATTACGTACGTGCGACTAGAAAAGTCTAACCTCGTACCTGAATATGGAAATACACCGGCCGAGTACAAAGCAGGTTCAACTTCTCATCATCATGCTCTCCTTTGTCTCGTCGTTAGAACCAACAGGCAGCGCGTATCAGTTCGCTACTCGCCACCATCCAGATGTTCAGGATCTCATGGACGTAGACGATCTCGATGGCAGCACCTCCAAGTTAACCTTTCCGGGCGAAACGATCACGTCGTCCCATGATTCGATGCGGTGAGCCCCAACTCGGAAATATTTCTCAGACGACCACTGAACAGGGCATAAAAAGTGGCCACGGGACGTACGTTGACAAGGAACAGGTGATTGCCGCCGTGGCGGGCACCGTGGAGCGAGTGAACAAGCTGGTCACCGTCCGTGCCGTTCGCACAAGGTGAGCACATCTTCCATTCCATTCGCGATCAGCACCTCACCATACCCCCTATCTTGGAAACCAAAGGTATAATCCAGAAGTCGGCGATCTGGTTGTGGGACGTGTCACTGAGGTCCGTCGCACCGGATCTTGAGGGTTCAATTAATTATAATATTTTTTGGGGATATGAGATAGGTCCAACCACGGCGGTGGAAGGTAGATGCGAACTCACGCCAAGATGCTATCTTGATGCTTTCGTCCGTTAACCTGCCAGGTGGAGTTCAGGCATGTCAAGTTCCATATCACCCCATTTCCTTGTCCCGTGACTTCTTCCCCTTCGATCCAGCGCCGGAAACTGGAAAGCGATGAGCTCCAGATGCGAAATTTCTTTGAAGAGGGGGATCTCCTCGTTGCAGAGGTCCAGGCATTTTTCTCCGATGGTGCCATGTCACTCCACACACGCTCGCTCAAGTATGGCAAGGTTGGTACAGCTTTCCGTTTAGCACATCCTTTGCTTACGAATCCCTATCAGCTACGAAATGGCCAGCTGGTCGTTGTCCCACCGGTACTGATTCGGCGTCTAAAATCGCATTTTATTTCCCTTCCGTGTGGGGTTGATCTGATCCTTGGGTTAAATGGTTACGTATGGGTCAGCAAACATGTCCAGGACAGTGAACAAGGAGAGGAAGCTTTCGATGCAGAAGCCGTTTACTCCAACCGGAACGACGTGAGTAAAGTTATTTTACGTCCATGGCAATGACATACAGTTCCTTTCTCCTCGCAGGATATCGATGTTGCCACCCGAAGCGCGATTTCACGCGTCAGCAATATAATTCGTATTCTGGCGAATCACTTTGTGCCATTAACGGACACGCGGTTGCTGGAAGCATATGATTGGGTGATTGAACAAGAGGTGGATACAAAGGACCTGGTTCACGGGGATGTGGGAGACGCCCTCGTGGGGGTAGTAGGTAGCGATAGATAGCCGCGTTGATTTTGTATTCTACATGTCATCGTCATCGTTTGCTTCTTCGTCTTCACTGCCCTCGACATCGTTCTCGTCGTGATCAGTACTATTCTCGTCCTCCTCCAACTCATCCTCTTCATCCTCCTCGATCGTCTGATCTGCAGCGTCCGCCGGCGGTTGGGGTGGTTGCTGCGGCGGATGATGGTGCGCTTGGCCAGTTGTCCCATTGGCCATCTTTCTGGCCTCGGTAGCACGTTTCATTTCTTCTTTCACTTCGTCGACAGGGAGCAACCGCTCTAAGGCTAAGTCTTTCCAACGCAACGCACCATTGACGCCGCCTCCGCCATAACCCATGTCTTCGAATAACGCTCGAGAGGTGGGGTCGTACGGGGGTCTCGGTCTTGCAGCCGGATGTTTTATGTTGGTAGGATTACCATATGGGTAAGAGGGATGTACCTGTGAAGGAAGTACTGGAGGAGATGCCTGTCAACCTGGGGAAGGAAAACGCCTCGACGTGTAAACGAGCTCAACGTACTGTCAGAGTCATCGGGATTTGGCGGTATCATGTGTGTTGGGATGTCGAGATCTAGATGCAATACAAAGTTTCTATTTCACCTCAACCATGGAAAGAACTGAACGGAGTGTCGCACCGTCGTCGGACAGTTCTCCCGATATATATTGAGGACTGTCGATCGTGTCAATTACTTTAAGGTCATGTTCGGTCATGTGCAGGTAACAGTAAGTGAGGTCCTGGTCGTTGAGACGAGCATTTCAGTGTGAGACACGCGGATGATGAGTGGTCACGACGACTGACTGTCATCTTGGTGAATTCAAGTTCGATGATAGGGACAACTGGCAGTGTCTAGTGGCCACAGCTGGCCAATGTTGGGTGGCCCAAATGATCTACACGCCTAAAGGTTCACTGGGTTCATCAGGCTGATTGGCGTTTTACCTGGTCAGTGGTCGGATGACAGGAGATGGTGTACGCTTGTAAGGAGCTCTTCAACCGAGATTCACCACGATCCTGACTGAACGTGGCGGTGCACTCAAGCTCGTTGACAATTGCTCCGAGAGGACACAGTGGCAAGTATCCGGGACTGGACTGGTTCAGTTTTTGTTCCCCATGGCACATCTCGCAGGTATTCTCAGACCACACCAGCTCAAGTATCTGGTGGCGTACGTCTGATGTGACTGACATATCGATTTGTTTCCTTTTTTCTTTTTCTTTTTTCCCCCAGGTTCAAGGTGCGCCCCGGGTTTCGTGTGTACTTCGTGTGTAGCTGCATCGCTGAACTCAATCTCGTAGGGTCCGCAAAGCGCTCACTCCAATGACTCGGTGCAACCTTGTCCAAGTTTGATTGATAATCCCACGGAGGTGGGAATGCTGTTAACTTTTGGTGTTTTCACCGTTCAGCCTGTCCAAGAACTAGCATGACATTTCACAGAGTGGATGGAGCGATGCTTGGAGCCAAGATCGAACAATGATGTGACTTGCTCGTTGACCTCCATTTTCCATCAAGGCAACTGGATCGGTTTTTACCACAGGGTCTTTAGTCAACCCTAGGTTCTCGCCACCAGGCACTTTATAAAAATACCAATAACGTGGAAAGCTTTACGGAACATCTTACCACATCAGAGAGACGCCGATCAGCATCTTGGGCATGCGGGAAAGGGTGTGTGTCTTACAGTATCTTCGATGGGGATGTGGGGAAAGAACTTAACTCCAAACAACCGAGCAGCAAGGTTTGTCAGGGGAAAACGATTTCTTGGTTCGTCAGCTGAGCTGCTTTCCTTGATATTCGTGACCTCCTGCTGCCACGCCCCATTTTTATGTGGGTCAGCCCTCCCGGCCCGACGTTCTTTGTGTCTGACTTTATATGACTTCCGTGACTCTGTCACTTAGTGGTTAGGTTTGATGACGCGGGCTGGCGACTCGAATGGCATTCATATTCCAATCTATGCAATGCCTCGCGTCTATCGGATTGATGCCAACGAGATATCGCCGGCGCAGGGTCCTCCATCAAGGCCTGTCGGAGCCTTCCGTTCCATGCCAACCATGTTACAAGAGCACACCAATCGTTGCCGCTCGTTGGACGCACCTCTCTCAACCAAGCCTCTAAGATATTTCTGAAGGGTGATGACCTCCACAGAAGTGGAACCGAGGCTCTCAGACGTCGACTACGATGCGTCATGGTTCTTCCTGACCAACCAAGTTCAGTCCCACGCGTCCCAGCTCCGTCGGCGATCCGTAACACGGCAAGCAGCGAGTGTCGAGGGCATGCCGACTGCCTCACCTGCTGTTCCCGTGCAGAACACAAACACGAGAAACGCGTACGCAATCCCTCGAATCGTTGGCACCAGCGCATCAAGCACACCCCTTAGCGTGAGACGACATCTCAGGCGCACACACCTATTTTCGACTTGACGTCGTACGTATGACGCCATGGTTGCCATCCTGCACTCTGTACCAACTGGGGAGATCCCACTCATGACCATGACACGGCGCTTCCACGGTAAGCACGGAAGTGCGTTGGTCCCCTCTCATCCGACGCTCAAGGGTGCCGTAAATCGACAACTGGGTATGTGTGTTTAGCGCTCCGGGGCAATAGACCGGAGATCAGGTGGTTTTGTCAAGCTCGACCTGGTCCGACGGCACCCAGGCGCGATAGGCCGAAGCTGGATGAATCATGCCAAAGGGCAGCTGACTTGGTGCTGTATATACTTCCCGTTGGAAGTTGGGATAATCAATTCAGCGGCGAACGCAGATCCCCACGGAAAGAAGCCAAATCACATTTTAAGATTGACGGGATCTTCGCTTCGCGTATCCCGCGCCACATGTCACCTTTATCAGACTCACGTTTTTGACAGTGCGCCATGGGCGCTTTGTGTCACACCGTGGGCGAGAATTTCGAAGGACACATCTGGCAATTCTCCGAACCCTGAAGGAAAGAAAAAAAGAGATGCTCTCCAAGCGAAGTGAAATCCAATGCCCCTGTCCGTTAAAAACAATGTCCTCACACATTCGAAAACCCGAGAGGGATGTTCTAGACAAATGCGTTGCGTTACAACTAAATGTTACATGTGCTGATTCCAAACTGTATGATACGAGGAATGATAAAGAGTCCAAACGTCTATTATAAATCGATGCTCTCGCCCCCCCATGCCTTGAACCTCCATCTCTGCTTCATATCTCTTCCACTATTACTCCCACTCTTTCCCCCCGATCCCCACGCACGATTGCGGTAAACTCGGTCAACTCTACCCTTTGCGACTTTGGCTGACCAGCCTGGTCTGGTTCCAGGTTCTGTAACCGCATTTCGACGAGGAACTCCTTATCTCGTATCGATTGAGACCAAGAGGACAAGACCGTAATGGTGGAGAAGAACATGCGGGAGAAGCCAACCACGGCGAAGATGCCTGGATAGACGTGCATGACTGGCGTGCAGCGGACGTTGATCAGTTTACAATCTCGAGATTAGGTCGAGAGGCTTACACAAGAATTTCTTGCTCAGTGAAACGTGCGACACCTCTCGCAAGACGTACACCATGCCTGCCGGCAAGAGGAGCATGCCAAGGAGGATCCCAATTGAGGGAATGATGAGCGTCTTGGTGGCGTAACGAGGATTGGGGTCCGTCCATCCGTCCAGTAGGAGCTATAACGCAAAAACGCGAACAACGTCAGTCAATCCAGGATTCACAAAAGCAATGGGCAGAATACTTACCAAGTGCAACGCTCCAGCTTGTCGCGGTGGTAATTGCCATTTCCGACGCAACCGCAAGACGATCTTGCAGTACACGAGCCCAAGAGACCACATATCCACCAACCTGATCGTTGGCACCATATTCGGATCGAGGGTCAACCGAATCGGCATGACGATGTACATGTCCACGACGAGCGCAAGTAGGATCGGAATGACGAAACCGAAGAAGACGGCCATGTAGCTTATCTTGGCTACCCAAAGAAGACTCTGCTTGGCAAAGTACACTGCGAAATCTGCTCGTGGTCCATCCCCAGTCACGCGTTGACGACGCCTATCCATGCTTTCGGCCGCCTTTGCGACCAAATAGCATGCCCATAGGAGGTAAAACCCAGCGAGGAATGCATAGCCGTCATGAACCAACGTTGAAGAGAACAACGCAAAGAACCGTCTCCCGACTTGAACCGGGACAGCAATACATATCGCAGCGACGACAGCCATGATCGCCCATACCGCCGCGACAAAGGCGATGATCCTCATTCGGAAACGAGGAGGGATGTATACGACAATGTAATCATTCTTGATGTCCCGTTTAGCCTTCATCGCTTCTGCATTTTGCAGCCCTATCAAGTCTCTTGCTGTATCGTCGATGGGAGTTCCGTCTTCGTGGACTTCTGCAGTGGCGCGCATATCTCGGGGGAGCGCGATATTGTCGCTGGCAGGTACCCGGCGGAAGATTCCATCTCGAGTCGTGTCCACGTCCACGTTGTCCGTCGCCGATCCCCGGATAAAAGAAAACCAAGACTTGTACGTCCTCGTATACTCTTCCTCGGGATGTCCATCTCCGAACATGTACGACGTCAAGCGTAGTCTGGCGGCCAAAAATTTCCACACTTGGACGGCGAGGTCGTAGACGATTTTTCGGGGACGCAAATAGCGCATAGTGTATGGAAGGACGATCTGTAGGAACAACAGGTCGATCGGAACCTCGGAAAGGGGTTCCCTGTTGGCAATGTTCAGTAAACAAACCAATCAGATAGAGAGTAAACACGTACCGTGTCTTCCACCGAATAGGGAATATAGATCTATTCCCAATGAACAACAGAATCGTGAGACTACCGACGCCGCAAGCGACGACCATCGCATACATGAACGCGCTGATGAGGAGTTTGCGGAACTGCGTAAACGTGGGTCTGTCCAAGATATCGCGGATGGGGTGGAAATTTTGATCTTGAGGATCCTTGATGAACCACATCGCACCCGGCCGCATGATGTTCCTGCAACCAGCCAAGAGAACGGCGAATTGATACCTACCAGCAGATGAGCGTCCAGAACGTCGGGACGAACGGAACGAACGACTCACATGAACATCGTTCCGGCGACCCAGTGGTAGAACATCGCCGTCAACGGAGCTTGCGTGAAGAACGCTATCCGCGACTGTACCGAAGCCTCGGGGAACACCCAGATAGTACATGCGTCCAGCATGATACCACATCCAAGTGGGAAGATGATGAGCTCGATGATGATGAACATGGCCACCTATATCAGGTCAATTTCCTCGCGCGCAGGGAGACAACTAGACAAAGACGCACCTTAACAACCAATAGTTGCTGCCGGACCGCGTTTCGAACAGCTCTACCAGCAGTCCTCGCGTTCCCAACAGTGAACACATTCAAATAAAGCGCCAATGCGACGGCCACAACAGTGTAACCCAACAGTATGGCAAACGCGCGTTCCATGCCTCCATTACCCAGCGTCAATCGAATCCACGATTCCTGGGAATGAGCGGTAAAGAGCCTGACTTCCTGACCGACATAAGCAAAACGAGGTTCTAAAATTTGTGCGAAGCTCGAGTTGCTCTCGAAGAAGTCGTTGACTTTCTGGGATAGACCTGGAGAGGGTTCTTGGGCCGGCGATTGTAACCATCGAGAGGCACTAGCGGAGAGGTCTGATCCAACGGAGGCCTAGAAAAACATGTTAGATGGAATTACCACACAAAACATAGGCAAGATGTACCACCCATGAAGTTACATTGTGGGATTGGGTGGAAGGCAACGGTGATGGAACCAGTTTCCCGGCGAAATAACTGACGATACTGAGCACGCTCGAAATGAAGAACTTAGATGTCCGGTAAGCGAATGGGAAAAAGAAGCGACCAAGGATAAGAGTGAAGAAGTCCACAAAGGGATCCGTGACGATCCGCATTGCTCGGATAGGGAGGTGGAGGATGAACAAAGTCCTTTGAGGGTCCAGCTGACACATTCGGGAATTAGTGAGGAGCATTGGCCATGGAACGTTACTACTCACCGATAAAAGCGCTACCGTTTTCCCGAGAGTGAATGGGAGCCACACTCCAAACCCGATGGCAGTGTCCAGAACGAATATCATCAGTATCACCTATGCATCACATCAGTCAAACCCTCAGTGCCAAAATTATGCGAACCAACATTTTGCACAACACCAAATATTGGACCTCGGAGACCAATTGCTGTCGTAGATTGAGTATCACAAGTTGACTCGACAAACTGAAAAAACCTACCTTCAAGTGCACCTTCCATATCATCCTCAACACCAGCCTCTAGATCATCCACAGCATCGTTCAACGGCTCAACAGCAGCTACAGGCTGCGCCAGCGGTGCCTGCACGCCAGCTCGATTTGGAACATTGATCTCCCCGATATCCGCTACATCCTCATCCTCGTCTTCTTCATCCTCACGGTCTATATCCGCATCCCAAAGCACACGATCCCCCGCCTCGTCTTCATCTTCATCCTCGTCTTCGTCGTCCTCGTGAATATCCTGGGGCAGTAGTACCTCCACCTCAGGGATGTCCTCGAACGTAGGCATATCTGCAGATGGCATTCTCCGACCATTGGCATTGCTATTCTCAAGCGTCGCAGGTCCTGGATCACCAAAATAGTGTCCAAACTCTTCCATCGTCTCGTCCCCCGCTCCCTTCTCCCCATCGACGTCTCCTACAACTGATGACGACCCTGCCTCTGGCACTTCTGGAGGATACCCAAAGACTGGTTGCGTGGTAAAGTATTCTGAAGCTGTTCCGTTTGGCTCAACGCCGTGATTGAACATGGGTGAAGGTGGGATGCTGAAGTCCGAAGATGTCGGAGATGGGAAAGCCGGAGGTGGACCCGCAGCAAGAATTTTGTAGAGAGGAGCATCGTCCGGCGACGGAGAGCGTGAAGAAAGGGAGTGAAAAGAGAAATCGGGAGGGAAGACAACGGACCGAGGTCGATGTTCTTCCTCGGGGACAGGCGACCCATTCAGTACGACATCCTGAAACGCACCAAGGGATCGCCCTGGCACTTCTGGGACTGGCTCGAAAACATCTTCTGTACTGGAAGCTGCCTGAGGAAGTCTGAACGTAAACTCAAAAGGCGCATCCAGTGAACGAGTGGATGAAGAAGCTGTCAGTGGGCGTTGCGGAGTAAAGCCGGACGTCACAGCCGACGTGGAACTTCCCTCTGCAGGTGGCTCTATCCACCCTCCGTCGGTATCCAGTCCTCTGTGAATACGTCTGCGGAGATCAAACGCTGACTCGGATTCAATATCCTCGCCTTCTTCCCTCGCCTTTCCTTTACTGCGATCAATCGCCATAAAATCGACAAATCTGGGTGCCGGGACCGTATGTGGCACCGGGGGTAACAACCGCTCGCCGGGAGGGGGAGGATTTGCAGGTCGCTGAATAGGATCGCGTGCTGGTCCCAAACGATCTCCCTCGACTCGTCGTCGCAGACCCTCGAGACCGGGATTTGGTCCGAGTGGGCGATTTGGGCGCCAAAGTCTTGCTTGAGGTGCGTCTGCATCATCAGCGAGAGGCCCTGGTCTCGCAGGGGGAAGTAAGTGACCGTTCAAGTCTCGTACGGGCGGGTCCACAGGTGGTGGATTAACGACCGGAGGTTCTTGGGGTGGCACAGCAGGCATTTCATCATCTTCAAACATCCCAGGCCTTGCATTCTGCGATATCCATTCGCGGAGGAGGAAAACAGCCACAAAGACGAGAACAATCAGAGACGCAATTATTTGGCCTGCGAATACGTCAGACGATAAGGTTTGCCAGAATGCACGAGACGTCAAGCGATGTAGAACGGTGGCGTTCCGCAATGACGAAACGGTTTCATTGCCAGCTGTCAACGTTTGCACAATTCCGATAGGATAGACGTCTGCGTTCCTTTCGCGGCCACTGATCCACCACGCGCTAGGGAAACCTTTAGCATGATAGACAGGAGAGACACCAAGACATACGTCGAGTCTCCCATTGTAAAATATACTCTCCAAGTCCAAATAGTTATCCAAGGTAATAATGCGAGCCACACGATGGCAATTATGACTGCTCTGAGACCGAACAACGAGGTAAAAAATGCCTGCTGAGCCAGTCGACGGATGAGTAATAGTGGAGGTAGTGTAGCGGGCATGTCAGAGGCGTAAACTGCCGACGAGGGTCAGATGTCAGATGGTCGACCAAGAGACGCCAAGCAGACCTTTCGTAAAGGAGTACGGGTACTTGCAGACATCGCAAGTTTTCTTCTTGCTGTGTGACAGCCATGTTGTCAGACTGAAGGATGTGATGAGATGAGAGTAAACAGAGGAAAAAAACGGCTGAGCTGACCAGTCTTGATGGATGTATCGGATGGTGCCAGAGCATTTACAAGGATAAAAGAGTGGCTGGCCTGGCTCTCCCGGTGCGCTGCATATTCGACAAGTGTCTTTGAGTGTCGTCAGTAATCGAGATCTCTGGGATGGCACCAAGCCCGCCCACCTTGTTCCTCAGCTTCCTGCATGCGTAGTTCGTTGATGAGGACAAAGCTTCGAGTATTCGACCAACGGAGTAGGTAGCTGTGCGCGAGCGGCAAAGTAGTTCGAGCGACGGTTGACTGGAGTAGTGTCCAAGAGAAAGATGGGGCAGTCGAGCTGATTCTTTCTCTGCCAAGTTAATGGAGAAAAGGAGAGCTGAAGAGTGATTGTAGATGGTCAAGTGTTGAACGAGGGAGTCTTTGCTTGCCTCGAGACGTAAACAAATGCAAACCGTCAAAACGAGCACGTCCATTCCAGGTCTGGTGACCAGACCAAAGGGGCAGTTTCTTTGTTTCGTCGAATTATATTGCATTCTCTAAGGTAATGTAATCGAGCATATCTATAATCTCTAAACCGCCGTCACATGGACCTGGATGTCCTGTTTCTCATTCCCCCCCTTCCCATCGTATGTATTCGTCGGTGTGTTGTCCTCACTGCCACGATCATACTCCACTGCATCATCCGCCGAAATCAAATTCGGGCAATACGTTTCCTTTGCGGGGAATAATACGGAGGTGGTATAGTACACCACGCACGACGTCACGAACTAGCAGTCACGAACGATTGGAACTTAGCGCGACAGGTACTAGAAGAGATCGGATACTTACGCCATACATCCAGGCTACGTCAAATAGGCGGGCTATAGGTCCAACATTGATAGCTGGGTTGATCGAGCTCGCGAGTCCTGGTAACGTCGGTATTACCGTCACGAGCATCGCGAGGACGGCGCGCCAGTTCTTTTGGAACGTCAGAAAGGATATAGCGTAGAAGATACTGGCACTGACGAATCCTGAAGTATAGCGGTATCGACCGTTTGGGTCGTACATGGCGGGGACGTCCACCTTGCCTTTATGAACCAACCAAAACTGTCGGACCAAGCGGATTAGTGACGACCAGTAACATGCACAGGAAACTCACATCTGTAATCATAATCCCTGCAAATGGACCCAAAAAGATGGTATATCCGTTCATGAAAGTCAAGAACCCTTCAACTCTGTGCCGCAACGTGGTGGGTCAGTTGCACAATCCCTTTCGTGCGGGGAGCTTACCTAGCGAGGATCACCCAAGGGCACAAAGCCCAGCCACCAATGAACGCGCAAATTATTTGCCCGCGTCTGATATTGATGTACTGGATACGAGGTCAGTACACCAAGGATCACTCGAAAAGTCTGCATCTGTAAGCACCTTAGGAGCTAACACGGTCATGTCATTTCCAGCGCCGAGGGAGTTGGCACTGATATTCGTTCCGATAGTCGTAAGAGCAAAAGCGAAGGCGGCAAAGAAAGCAGCAGCACGATTATCCCATCTATCAATGAGGAGCAAGGGGTCCCAAAGAACTTCCCCATAAAGCTGAATTCCAGCACTCGTGACCGCAATGCCAGCAAAACTGCACATTACGAATGCGATCGGTATGATCAGAGGCTGCACATATTGACTTTTTTTGTAAAAAAGCATCAGCCTCGGTCGGGTTCATCGCGCAAGAAAATGATTTACGCTTTCTCGTCCTTGGCATATCGCTGAAAGTATGATAAGTTATGAGATTCGTGAACAAAGACAAGGACCGCACCGTAAAGTCAGGGATGTTCACGGACAAACTGGAATAGATACCAAGTGCACCGTTCATCGCGCTCAACCAATTGAACGAGAACCCCGTCCCAGTGATGGTGGCGTGCTCAGCGAAAAGGCCGCTGGATGGTGGTACCTTCACGAATGCCCAGATGATCATCGCCAACCATGCAATTGGGACTATTATGCCCTTGGCAAGAAACAACCCCCTCAGTCTGTGGGGGCTGAGGAGCATGAAGGGGAACTGGATCAACCAATAGAGGAGGTAGCACAAAAGACCTGAGCAGTGGTGAGGGAATAGATAATATATTGGCAGTGGATCTTACCTGAGCTCGTGATTCCCGCGCTAGGAGAGAGATGGTTCGGCATCCTCGCTATCGATGGCCAGATAGCCTTTATCATCTTTGAGAAGAAGATAAGGATGGTGGGGTCACACGGGCATAGCAAGATGGAGCTTTACCTGGTAGACACACTGTGACCCATTGTACGACTGCAGAACCGTCAGACAAAGCGACAACTTTGTGACGACACGGACTCACCTGAATACCGAACCAGAACATGGAAAGAATGACGCGACTGAGCACAGTAAAGTAACTGAACCAGAAACCGAATGACGATCGATTCAAAACGGGGAACGCGACATGCAGGCGGGCACCGATAGTCCCATTCAATACCATGACCACGGAGATGATACTGTAGCCCGCCGCTATACATGGAAGCGCCTGACGCCTTTGTGCATGTGAGATTTCAGGCCCGTTAGAGGAGCCAGAAGGCTCACCAAGACAGACCAATGGCCAACATGGAGCTAGCGAGCTCCCATACCGCAATGTTAGTAGCATCGGAGAGCCAATAGGTAATCTTCATAGAACATGAGATTGTGGCGTTAGCAAGAAGGTAAGTGACGCACATAGTTCCAAGTCCTGGATACCATGTTAAATCCATTCACGATGCATGAAAGCGACACAACTCACGTCCAAGTCCTCAAATGGGGAGGCACCGGGTCCATATCTTTGTTACTCCATCCACGAGAAGCGAACGTCGTCTTCTCCGGCTCGAGAGCCCATGTTGACGGCCGAAAGAGGGTAAGAGCATCTTGGGTAGAGAAACGCATCGTTGGCGGGACGATGGTACGATACGGCATCTTCAACCTTCTCCCTTTTCATGCATTCCATTATCTCGGCACGTATATTTTGGAATGATAAGGGAAGCGGGCAAGAATAGTGTCTATTCATTCGGCCAGGCGTGGTGCGATAGCCAGATAACAGGTCACTGACAACATGTCCTGTCAGCTGGGTTGTCTCAGACTCGCCGGGAGTCGGAAGGTCTTGCAAATTCTAGGAGGCTTATCTGGGTGATAACCGGGCATACTGACATGTTCTACACCTGGCGGTGACCCGACGGCCCCCTGCTGAAGTAAAACAGGGAGTCGTTCATGATGATACGGTCTGTACCTCAGTCACCAGCCTAGTTGAAGTATTAGACACAGTAGTAAATCGCAATTTGGAGCGTATATGATTGAATGAGGATCAGGTCGGACAGATTTACTGATATATAGTTCCGCGATGCCTGGTAACGGTTCTCCGTCAGCCTGAGCGGAGTCAAACTTCCCAGAGCGATGAATCGATGACATGCGACCGGGGCTGGGTTGCTTCACTTGCAAGCCTCGCGCTGATTCAATATTTAATTTCCAAGTTGTTGCTGCCAAGCCAGCCAGTGCCAGTGGAAAACAGCCTTCGCTGAGGTAAATTTCGATTTGCAAAAACTACCTGTAGCCAGTGGCATGATGGAGGAGTCCCCGAAGCAGTGAGTACAGGACCCAACATCGTAGCAAGGTGTTGACTTTTGGCGTAGCACTGCTCCCCGCTCCCCGCCGCCCAGGTTCAACTACTAGGGACTATAATACTAAGTTTCGGTACCAATGCAGAATGCTGTACGAATAACCACCATGTTGGGCTACGACCGAGTACGTAGTAGGCAGTGCCCTCTCCTCAATATAAAGACCTCGCCCCTCCTCTCGTCTGTTCATCTAAATGGATTCTTTCAAGTCCCTACTCATCCGTATATCCAACCAAGTTAGCTCCAAGGTGATCGCTGTCCGCAAGAACCGTCCGAAACACAATTCGTCATCGGCGGGCGCTTCCGACCATGTCGAGCCGGAATGCAATATCACTTCACCGGCCGTTCTATCCAATTGGGCCCGTAACGCATCTGACATCGCTCAAGTCACTCTGCCAGTCGTTCAGGCAGCGGCCGACTCGATACCCTTGGCGGGGGCCCCACTGAAAACTGCTATCGGTGGACCTCTGACAGTCCTTCAGATGATTGACGTATGTCGGTTACTCTCGGAGCGTGAAATGAGGTCATGCTGATTTGCTACAGACGAGAATTCAGAACAAGTCAGATCTCGAAGGGCTCACGTCGAGGTTATACCTCCTGACCGATAACATATCGAAAGCTCCTGCAGCACATAGTGATGACGAGGCACAGTTAAGGGAGTTCCTGAGAGCGTTAGTACAATCCCTATCTCGACGTTGTTGACACTGTGTGTCTGATGTCCTGAATCAGCCGTCTGGAGCAGACTTCTCGTCAATTGAAAGACCTAGCGCAAGCCAAACGTTTTGCATACAAATCCGTAACAAACGTTCTCGCAGGTTGCAGCAAGGACATCGACCAATGTTTACTCCAATATACGGTTATTTTATTCCCCTTGATACCAATCTACTATAATGTGTTCTGATGGTTTACCCAGGTTTTATCTCGTATGCACGATCACGATCGACAGGAGGAATTACTGTCGGTAACCGCTCGCTCAGCGAATACCATCACTGAAATACGCACTTTGATAATACGAGAAGTCTCCAAATCCCAATCAGCCCTGACCTCACAGATGTTGGACCACGTAACCCTTGTTGACGCGGCTGGTCGGGCACATCCGATACCCATGGAATATTGCGTTTCGTTCGAGGTGTGGTCCTGGTGTACTTTGTTTATCGTTCACCTTGCTGATTGAAGTTCGTAGCAACTCCAAATGATGCTTGCAGTGATATTTAAACGCGACTTTCCCGGCGCCCGCGTGCAGAGACGATACGGTGAGGCAGGCCTGTACGACCTATGTATTGACAAGGCCACGCAAGTCGTTCAAGTGACTCAACATGACTGGCCAGATATCGACGCACAAAGCAAACTCCTCATGAGAGTGATATTCCAACTAGCACAAAGTTCCTATCATGAATACAAGTGTCAGTCATGCGGAGCCTCGAACAAGGTGGATCGTCGGGGAGTCCTTCAGTTGTCCACCTGGCTCACAGAAGGCTCCATGGAGTGGTAAGCCAAATGCGTGTAATCTCCGTTGAGATCTTCACATTATTCTTACCAGCCAAGAGTGTGGAGGCCGATTCCAGATTTCACTCGACCGGAAAGGCAAACGCAGGCGTATCCCCGATGCTCCCCAAATCGACAACACCACCCGGGCAAGTATACGAAACTTCCGTGTGGACGCAACTGTAAGTCCTCGGAGAAAACCTACGAGTTCTAGAATATAAACGACCTGATGTTCTTAGAGTGAACCCATGACGAGTGACGATAAGCCATACCTCTTCCACGGTATGATGACCTCGTCCTGGCCTTTCCCAATAAATACGCTCACACTAGTGTCTTCTTTGAACCTGGCAGTGAAAGCTCGATATGATCGTGTGGCTAGTTTTGACGATGACCTCAACTTCCAGACCGGTGATATCATAGCAGTAACTGACACCCCCCAAGATGGTTGGTGGTACGGCCAACTCGTTGATGAATCGAAAAGAGAGGCTGGTAGACATATCTTCCCAGCCAACTTCGTGACATCGGTTTCGGATCAAGACAAGGAATTCGAGGCGGCCATGTCTCGGGTTAGATTTGGTCCACTTGGTTCAACGGACAGGATTCTCTTCTACGGTATGTTTTTATTTCCGTCCCGACTCTCACTATGCATATGCTTACTGTGGTTGACAGTCAGGGCTCTCTACGACTATATCGCTGCTACCGACGAAGACCTCAACTTCGAGGCTGGCGATATCATTGGAGTATCTGAGTTGAACCAGGACGGTTGGTGGAACGGTGAACTGGTCGACGAATCGAAAAGGGAGCCTGGTAGGCGTGCGTTCCCAGTCAATTATGTGACGCTGGTCTCGCAAGATAAACGGAAGGAGTTTGACGGGGGTGTCTCGATAGCCCGCCTCGTACAAGAGTTAGGATTTGGGGAGTCGCGTAGTATACCGGAAACATGGAAGTGAATAGTGCAAGTATTCAACCGCACCCTAGTCGTGGTCATTACCGTAGCCTTAAATCCGACGAATATAATGAAAATCCACCCTTTACACAAGGTAGTAAATCCCTCGATCAGTATACGGGCAATTGGAGTTAGAAATGTTTCACATCCACATGTACATCATCTACAGTATCAGCATATCTACAGCGGGGGTCAGGATAGCAGCCGAATACAGTGCCATTCAATCCATATCTTCCACGTCCATGTAGTTGTCTGAATCCGTGTCCCGGTAGTCATACACCTCGTCCTCTGGCACCAACCGATGAGTCTCATACACACCATCCTCATCCTCGGTGATGCTCCATCTCTCCGGTCGCGTCGTCATATCATCCGCAATGTACCGCATGTATGCCTCCCCATTCTCGTCGTCAGCACTGAGGCGAATGTTCCACCCAAGGTAGATACGATGGAAGTTCTCATCGCGAACAATGAGCCCTTCCTCATGTTTATACTGCATGACAAACTCATGGATCATCCCGATCGTCGCGCCGCGCCGGAGACAATCGAGGTCGCTATCGTCGAGCTGGTCAAAAAGGTAATCGTCCTCGTCGATAACGATATTAGGAGGTTCCCACTGAGGATGGACGTAGTCTCCCTGGTACGGTTCGTCGTCGCTGCCGGTACCGTAGCTGAAGACGTCGTCATACCAGCTGGAATCTTCTTCGTCTTCGTCCTCATCTTCGTCATCTTCGCCCTCGTCGTCAGTTGCACCATAGTCGTCGATTTCTTCTTCGTCATCGGGAAAGAGGCCCTCCCAAGGGTCACAATCGTTGGAAGCAGGTTCACGACACGGGGAAGCTACTGATTGGGAGGGACCTTTCGCCTTGGCGATGGCGGCCACGATAGCTTTAACCATGAACACGGGGATCGGACGATGTCGGACGTGGGTACGGCAACATGGGCAAGTCTTCCGCCTGCGCAGCAAGTAATCAGGATCGTTGTCGTCAAACATCTCGTCGTCAACCGGAGGGGCCCTGCGGAACCATTCTTGGAGGCAAGCTACACAGAGGATGTGACCACATGGGGAAAGGCTGTTGTTGTCCATAAATGAGGGAATGAGGAATGACAAGGTGAAACGCACGCATATGGTCTGTTTAACAACTCCATGCAGATCTGACATTGCGAATTATGTTCGACGGCAGTTATAGCCTGGGGCCACAGCCATCGAGAACATTCAACCATCACGATGAAGAACACAGATAGATCACAAACCTCGTCTGCTTTCTTCGCCTTGTTCTGCAATTTGGATACCTGTGATTCCGACTCTTTCAATTTCTGGACGTTCAAGTAAGCATACAGCAATACAATCGACACGGTGTTTCTCACCTGCTTCAAATCACTATCTTGTTGCTTTAATTCCTCAATAACCTATACACCATCAGATATGGCATATACAGACAAGCAGGGACAGGATTTACCTTGGTCTGCTTCTTGATAGTCTTCTTGTTCTCATGAGCCAGCTAAAGAACAAGTAAGCAACGCGAAGTCTACGCATTATCAGGGCGTATGCGCACTTTCTTAAAGGTATCAAGTTCGCGTTTCATTTTAGCAAACTCAGCAACAGCGATAGGCCCACTATATTCAGAGTGGGCATCGAAGTCTCTTCCGGATCCTTCGACGTCAGAAGTAGTGTGTTTGGAAGGAATCCTGGGAGACTCCCGAGACTTTGATCTCTCCCTCTTGATCGCACTGGACATTTCTGGCGCACGCGATGTGCCTGCATGAGGAGGGTTCTCCGCCAGGTGGCGGTTGTGGGTTCGGGGTTTTCCTTTAGACTTGCGTCCTCGTTCGGTAGGGGCGTCATCGACGGCTACGAGGAAGGATCGCGAGTTCGAGGATGGCAAGGAGGGGATTCCGGGTTTCTTCCGTCTGTTCGACTCCGAAAGTGCTAAGCCAGCAGTTGCCAAATTATGAAATGATTGGGCAACGTTTTGTGCTTCGGGCGACCTAGACCTACGCCGACGTTGATTGAGACCTGAGGGTCCGGAGATGGGTCCATGTGGACGTCGCTGAGTGTTGCTACGACGCGAGTGACCCCTTTCGGTAGTGCTCATGATGAGAGCAAGGTTGGGTATAATGCTGTCCCGAGACCGTGGTGAGGACAAAATAGCCGCAGAGTGAGTGATATGGCTTACCTTGTTGATGACCAGACGCGAGCAGGATGCTGTTGTCGCTGTCGTGGTTGACGATGAAGCCACAAGATGGACAAGATGAGCCTATAAAGGGACGTGACGTGACGTGACCATCACGTGCCTCCTACACGCGACAGGATTGGAAGACGCGTCCCATCGAACAGCCTTGATCGTGTAGTTGCTTAGTAGTGCCACTCCGAAGGTCGTCTGAAAGAACGGCAAATCCACAAGCTGGTCCTCGAAAAACAGTTGCATCATGGAATCTTCTTCTCAGCAGTCGCAAAGCGTATCCGCACCCTCACTAATATCCTACAGAATACTAGTTTCATGAGCTCAAAAAAATGCGTGCAGAGCTCACAAAGGCTTGTTCCAGTTCAAACGAATGCCGCTTGGATTTACCAATGGCCCGTCCTAGCCGGACCGATCTCACGACCTTCGAGATCACCGGACTATTAGTATTAACCGCGTCCAACGCGCGAGTTTTTCCTCTATCACTGAACTTCCAGGATGTCAGGACTCGCACATCTTCCAGAAGACATTCTCCTTCGCATCGTATCCTTTCTCTCACCGCTGTACATTATCCGTCTTCGACAGGTAAGCATGGTTGAGATCATCGATGTGTTGATTACCGCCGATGCCTCGCCGGATTAATTCGATGATCTAGGTCTCTAAGACATTGTATTCAGTGACATACCAGCCCGTGGTTTGGATCCGTGCATACAAAATTGCAGCGCTTCCCCGACCTCCAGGACCATACCTACGTGCTCTGGCTATAATAGACTGGAAATAAAGGCACCGAAACTCGAGGGTTTGGAGCGTAACAATTATCGCTCGCCAATCGCTCGCACTGCGCGAATTTCCTTTTAACAGACACCCATATTCTTGCCACCTTCACCAGCGCGGTTGCGGACCATTACATACAGGCATTCGGCCTTCCTTCCTTAGTGGAGTCCAGTGCTACTGTTGAGGACGATGCGATGTTATGGATGACACACGAAGGGATATGCAAAATCATCGAACCACCTGAGTGGGTCCTCCGTGGGAATATTGTTTCCAGAAGTATGAGTCAGGGAACCCCTGCGAAGCTTGAAGAGGAGTACAGCGCCATAGACCTCACTCTAACTCATTCAAGTTCCCCCGGAATTGGAACAATCACACTCTCACAATGTACCTATCTGGTCTCTTTGAAGCCTGAGGGTGAACAGGTGAGGTTCTTCAAGGTAGCAACTTCGGAGGATGGGTTCGGACGTCGCATGTGCTGCATCTCGCGCAACATGTCAATTTATATTCAAACGTTTTCTGTGGATGCGAGCGGTCCAGTTTGTCAGGTTGATGTTGGGCCAAGGAAGGACGTGTCCATGTTTGACCCCTTGGAGTACAAGCAATTTGGTGCATGGACTGGCGAGGTTTGCTATGTGATGGATGACATCAGGATCCATAAATTTGTATGATTTGATAGTGAACATTTCGACACTATGTTGGATTGATTGCATCGTAACGTATATGACTACTTACCTGCCAAGGAAGAGTCATGCAGCACGATAGTAACTCTCATAGATGGATCTCGGATGCACTCTGTACGGAAGGAACCGTTCTCGTTGTCAATGGTGGGTCATAGAAGCGCACAGCTCAAAAGTATCTGGCCATCAAAGAACTATCCGCAGCTAAAAAATAAAAGGTCATCTTCTTTACTCAGGTGGTTCGAGATGCCGTGCGATCAACACTGCTTTAAGCATGGCGACGACCCAACATCTTGGAATTGATGTTCAACCCGCCGAAGAAAGCAAATTCGGCGCACGGCACAGCATACTATTTGTTCTTGAAATCAGAGATTACCTTGAGCCTACCTAGAAAGGATCTCTCCGATCACGGATCGCGCCGTTAAGCGCGCGATCATGACATCACATGAACGGGAAGAGGTCAGCAATGCCCATGGCTGCTCGTGGCTTTCAAACGATCCGCGGCCAAGTGAGATCATAAAGCATAGAACGAGCCATCCCGAGCGAGAACAAAGACCACAGCCTGCCGATGGAGGGAAACTTGAAGCACACTGCTCCAAACTTGGAACGGCCCAGTTAAGCCTTAGTAGGCATGATTCTCGGTACGGCTGCATCACGAGGTCCCAGATTTTCTGAGAAGGCCTTATAAGTTAATTATAAGACCTTGTCAAGACGACCTAGCAGTACTGTATAAGGGAAGTTATATCCCCCCTTGTGACGAGCTATAACGGCCTTGTAAGCACTTACTATACGGCCCCGGTTCGGCCCACATTGCTGTGTCCCATCAATCATATTCATCATGTGACAAAAATGGATACAACGCCGGGGTCGTTGTGATGTGATGATTTTGGAAGGTGTGTAAGTTCAGGTTTGAGCGCGCCCTTGAACGTTGCCCACCTGGACGTTTGAACAACACAGAAAGCGCACTCGGACTTTCAAGCTTCAGGTATAAAGAGGAGACCGGTGCGGACCAGGAGAATCAGTCAGACGACAATCTCCCTCTACAAACAAGTCAGTGACTTCCTCCATCACCTGAGCCTCGGCCTGCTTACCTTGCTTTTACCCGCAGTAATAAACAAGCAATCTCGTTTCTAAAATCTTCGAGCAACGTCGATTCGGAACAAAATGCGCACCTCAGAAGTGAGTTTTGCGAAGCATCGTCGGCTTCGAGAGGGGTCCCCGACTAAAAACTGACAATTGCCCATGCCAGATAGCCATCAAACCACCCTACGGAGGGAAAGGAGACGACGCCATCGTCAAGGGCGGGACTAAAGGACAGGGTGCAGGCAGTGCCAATACCGGAAACACCAGCACCCGTGAGGGGTAAACACGGCGTGCCGCTGCTGCTCAGACTGGGACGCATGACTTCCTGGTAGGCACCGCAGAGTCGTTCGTTCGTTCTCCGCCAATGAGTTGTATCTTGTATGTGTAATTTGTCGACCCCAATCTTTGTAAGAATGTCCAGGACACGCACTGTTTAATCAAGCAGATGCCGATACGGTTACAGTCTTCTGTGTGGCGGGTCGCGCTGAGGTGCGAACTCGGGATCTAAAAGGAGCCTCCAAAGGTACACTCTGCGCCAAAGACAGGAAGCTGATAACATTAGTTCACAAGTACTGGCAGTGTCCGTGAAATTGTTCAGGGCGGCGGCTACTGACCAAGAAGGCTGCCAGTTAGCAGTGGTCATGAGTCACGGCGGCAGTACTTCTGCCAACAAGTTGATGAGCATGAAAATCGGGCAGTGAGCGGTTGCAGATCTTTCAAGAAGGGTACGTACCATTGTAAAGCGGAGGAGAAAGAACAAGAAGGGTAGCTCCAAAGTCTTCCATCGATCTGCATTGCAATTTCAAGTCGATCATGTATGTAACATGTTGATGGCGGAAGAAGAACGCTGCACTGTCGCGGGCGCTGAAACGGGCCACTGTCAAGTTCCGTGCAACTCAGACTGTGAATCAAACTCCACTCCGCTTCTGCGAGCGAGGGCTAAGTTAATGAAACATACATGGGTATTACAACATTCATCAAGCAGTAGCCACTGCTACTAGCCTAGCCAACCGGGCCCACTGAGCCCGAATCCGAAAATCAAGACATCTGGCTCGTACTCGTGAGCCGTTCAACAATCTGCTCCGCTTCCACACACTCCTTCGGGTGTTCAAACACTCTCAACGGGATATGCGACGGCATCAGCAACCGCGCCTTGTTCAGCCGGTTTTGGAGGTCCCATCGCTTCTTTTCCCCCTCCGTGATGGGACGCCGTGCCGAGAGTAGACTGGAAGAAATTGAAGAGGCGTCAGACCCCACGGGACTTGACTCGTCCTCGGAAACGGGCGAGAGAGACTGGGGTTCGGATGTCGCGTGGGCGGTGTAGAACATAGGGGGAAGGCTGCCTGTTTTCACTGGACGGGGTATATGCATTGCACCAGAGTATGTCGTCGATACCTCTGCGTCTGATGCTGCACGCTGGGGTAGTGGTAGATTGCCGGAGGTGCCTTTCGACAAGGGGGTCCTGGGTGAATTGGTCAACGCGACCCCGGCCCTCGTGCCGGTTGGATCTTCAAGATCAACGACGTTCACGTCGCGTATGAAAACGCCTGCAATCTGGCCTGGCCGCTCAGCAGCCAGCGAGGCGTACAGCTCTAGATCCTGCTCTCCCGAGTCTCCAATTAACAAAAATTGAGATTCTGGGAAGTGGTCCAACACCTCCACGACGTTGGCCCTTTTCCGAGTAGACGGCGCTGACAGAAGTCCATCAAAAAGGGATCGTCCAGCGTAAGAGCGTAGGCGAATTGAGCCTAAAGGGAGATTCGAGACAGTGATAAACTTATTTATCAATGGAAGGAGCTCAAAAGGCCCGTTTGACTACGACAAAGTCAACATGTAGGCAATGTGTTGGTCGGGAAATGTAACTCACCACGTAGTGGAAGTGAGCCCCACGCTTCCACATCCTGTCATACCATTCCCCCATCTCAGGAATGGTGGTATCCTCTAAATCTTTTACAAACACGTGGTTGAAAATGGCACGCGCGCCATCTACAACTCTGGATACTTTTATTGTGTCATCGATGTCCGAGACGACGCGTAGGGTGGTGTCAGTTATTGGTACATGGAGGGTGTTTGTCGGCGTCTCGTGTAGCTCAGGCATGTGCTCTGGTTTGATGACTTGTGCCTCCACGACCAGCTTGTACTCGCTGCGAGCCTGATCGGACGCAACGCGCGCGCCAACGGGGTGCGTGCAAATGTCCTTCCAGTCTACTTTGCAGGTGTCTGAGAAAAATCCGTCCGGGCCAGTCACCACCTCCCGAGTCAGAAGAGGTTGACGTTCCGAGGAATGTTGATGGTCGTGAGGGTCAAGAGATTGTAGGAAAATGGACACAAGGACCCGTCTTGTAGACAACGATGACGACCAGAACAGCTTGAGCCTCGACTCTAGGTTATCACTCAAGCGCGCCAAATCGTCGGGTATACTATCCGCACGCAGTATTTGAGGAGAGACGCTAGCGGATTCAGACGACTGTAATTCGTCTAGCTCGTTTTGTTCGTGGTTTCCGCTAATCCGAAACTGGGCTTCGAGATGTGCAACCTCATGATCATCGGACATTTCGTCGGGAGGGGGTGGGAGCCGCACCCGCTCGGCGTCTGATAACCATAGACTTGGCTGAGGTTTGGGTAGAGACGCAAAACCTATCATCGTGGTTAACGCTAGTACGCTATCTTGGCGCTACATTCACGTACTTCTGGCGAGCGTAAGGAAGGCACGCTGAGAGCGCGTGATGAGTTCAGGAGTTCGGCGGGACGTCGCGAACCCGGAGACGTGGCACACGATGTCGAATGCATCTACTCAAGTGGACACTCAATCAATTCGCTCGACTAGAAACCAAGTAACTGACTTTCGTGCTCGTCTGGTGCAATCCTCTGCGGGCGTTTGAACGCCCAACTTGGGAACAAGTGGGCCTCGTCGATAGTAGCGACGTCCTGGGTGTTTCTTCTGATTTTTTGACCAGCCCACTGACTCCAGCTCCTTGGTGTGTGAGAGCCAGACGTCCCGTCGTCTTCTCCTGGCGTAGTCCCCCGTCGGGATGGTATCGAGAGTTTAAATTCCTGTGAGAGATAATCCTTCAAGCCTGCCAACCTGGATGAGTGGGGAATGGTCATTGTAGAGCGACTGGTGGAAGGGCGTCAACTTGAAGGAGGGGAAATAAGGGGTGGGTGGACAGAACTAAAATCTGAACTTGTTGCCACCTCCGGTTGCCACTTTGACAGCGCTACGGTCTCATCTCACTTGCATGTTGACCACCACCTACGCTACTGTCGGTGGACTCAACTTACACGCTCTTACTCCTCTGTTATCTGGAACACGACGGCACTATTCGGATCATTTTTATCGCTATTTGCATAAGAGGATGAGCGAGCAGCAGCAGGACCAAGTAAAAAAGCCGAAGAAAGCTCAGCATCAGAACAAGCGCGGTCATCCAAGGGATATTCCCGAAGTCCGCATCTCGAAAAGCCTCTCATACCTGCTTCGCCATGGTGCAGAAAAAGCTGGTTTGAGAATACGCCAGGACGGTTATGCAAGGGTCTCGGATGTGGTGGGTCCACACCGACTCCTTCTCAGCACGCATCTCACCCTGTCAGATAGCTCGCCAATCCCATGTTCCGAGATGTTACGTTTGTACAGCTGCAGGATATTGTGAAACGCGATCAGAAATCACGATACTATCTCATGATGGAGCCACAGACCGAGGAATCTCCTGGCGCTGACATGTGGTGGATACGAGCTAATCAAGGGCATTCAATAAAGGTGCGATGCTTTCGCCTGTCTCCTCGTGATTCATGTTAACAGTAGCTTCCAGGATATCCAGCTTGATCTACAGCCCATATTATCGGCATCTGATATACCCATGGCCGTGCATGGTACAACACGAGAAGCATGGCAACTCATTGGTCAGTGCCCTTCACTCATCTTCCGTCCTTTGTCATTCATTTTCCTCTCCTAGCTACTCAGGGATTGTCGAAAATGACACGGAATCATATTCATCTCGCACAAGATGTCCCAGGATCCAGCGTGATCAGTGGTACGTGCATCCCCGCTATTGTTCCTGGACCGCACACAGAGCGTTCTTCCTTTGGGATGATTCAGGAATGCGAAAATCCTCTCAAATACTCATATTTGTCGACGTTCAAAAGGCCCTCGACGCAGGGATAAAGTTCTATCTCTCCGCCAATGGCGTGGTCCTCACGGAAGGCAACAGCACAGGATTTATTCCCCCAGAATGCTTCAAGCGCGTTGAAAACGCAACCTGCACACCCCTAGAAGGTCGGGAAGCTTCTGGGCCCATCACACCAGTAACTGTCGTTCCTACGGAATCTGGTGACAGAGCTGCGGTCCAGGGTGGCGCTGAAACGCCCTCACCATCAGAACGGGAAGCCCAAGGCTGATGGCTGGATACAGACACCATGGATCCATTGCACTCTGGACGCTATCTCCGCCCATTGTCTCGCCCGGTCTCGTCCATTGATCAGTCTTCCAAAGATAAGATTTGGCCTGCAGCGCAGCACGCTGGTGCGATCGGAGTGCCAAGCAGCTGACACTTACGATACATGAATATATGTCACCATGGCGTACACTGTAGATCGCTGTGATAATCTCCAGATTTGCAGGAAACACCTTCTCGGACCCGTGGTGTGTAAGAGCGACGTTCACATCAAAGGGCGTGATCAAGTTCGTATGGTGTTTGGCAGTTGTTTCACTCATTCCGATCGAAGGTCAGCATCCATGCCAAATTCGGGACCATACCTACAAGTGAACTCAACACCGTCCTCTCACCTTCTCTCACCCTGTCATCCATGTGACCTTTTCCACTGCCGTGTCTGTCGATAGTACATTTGTGACCCCGCCGGTTAGTTCCTCAGATTCTTCTGCTCGCCACCGTCTTTTCAAACGATGACAACTGACCATTTCGTCCGCATCGTGCTCCCCTGTTTGTTAGCTATACGATCGGTTTCTGGGTACGTGACGCTGGTAGTGCCATCAAGGCCGTCATGGACTCTGCTCCCGGTCAAGGTTAAGCGCAATACCACCTGTTCTGAGATCGCATCTGCCAACCTCGTCCTCGGTGATATGATCTTCTTCAAAATTGGCAACATCGTGCCAGCCGGCTGTGACCTCCCCTGAGGCTCCCCACACCAAGTGAGTCGGACCTTGCCTTTTCTCGTAAGCTTTCCCTTCTTTTCCCCGTCTCATCTGCAAATAGAAGTATTTGCAGCAGTTTCAAGTTGACATGCAAACAGGGTCATTGAAGCAGTGTTGCTGTCATCTCTACTGAGGCAACACTTGCTCAGATCCACCGTCGGTCAACACAATGATTCTACCAGTCGCCTGCAGAAGCTTAGATGAAAGTTTCCACCGGTATCCTCGCTGTCGCTTGAAAGTTCTCGACCTCCGTGCCCCAAGCACAGCCACCGTCGTGGGCCTCTTGTTCTCGAGATCGATGGTATTCCGTGCCCACTGTCGTGTTCGTTACCCCTGCCATCGACGCTCCGCACCTCGTGCTTATTACTCATACGATGCGAAAGGATTTTCATCGTACAACGTATCTGTCTTTCTTTTTCTTTTTCCGAGAATCCGTCAGTTCAATGTTTGTTGGGCGACTCATTTCCATTGGTCAGGGCTTTCGACAGGCGCTGCGCTGCGCTTTTAGGACTGCGGGACGAGCCACCGTCTAAACGAGGATGATCTGGGCCATTTCAATCCCTTGTGGTCGTTCTCGCACTCGATGAAGTCCACAACGTGACAAGGGCTCAATCCGTCGGGCAATACGCGGGCTTAAGTCCCACACAAACTTCGCACCTTGTCTCTCGACTTCTGGAACTCTATTCCCCACCCGGACCGACTCGTGCAGTCTCAGCCAGGATGCGCAAAGGATGTTATGTTGTCATTATGTGAAATCGGTTTCGATCAGCATCATGATGCTCACAGGCTCGACTTCTCAAAGTCTGTCTCACTCTCACAAGCCACATCTGACGAACGTATGGTCGACCGTACCGATCCGAGTTTGCATCCGCTATATGTGCATCATCAACACCCGACTCACAAAAATGAAGGAACTGGTCGACTCTGGTTGTGTGTCGTTTTCGAGGTTGAGAACGCCGCAACGATGATCACTAATTCCACCTTCAGAACCAATCCTCAGAGGTGTCATACTACATAAGTGCTGCCCGACCTTTCGATGTTGCTGAACCATTTCAGGAGGGTTCTTGATGGGTTCCCAGTGGGCAAAGGCGAGCCCGGAGAATCGATAGCGGTACTCGATTTCGCCCTGGCGCACCCTCAGGCGCGTCTATGCTTCAAGCTTTTCCCCTCGTACCCGTGCAATGATAGCGATATGACTCGGACCTATTCTGTGTGTACTCTCGTCTGTGAACTGTAGAGTGATTATTTCACTTTTCCCCTCTCATCTGTACAGTGTCTTCCCTCGCATTTCCCGGCTTATCGATGCGCTCGAGCGACATAAGTCGACGAGGAACGGGAACGGAAACATGGGAGAGAGACAAGCTCAAGGGGACGGGGGTGCCAGAGCTGAGACAGGCAGGATGCGAGAGGTTAGCTGAGGAGACTGAGCTCGTTTTATTGAACTGTCACACGAGTTTCACGACAATGAATCCCAAACTTTCCGTACTTACCATCGCGTCGTCGTCACATTGAACGAATATGCATATGTTTTTACTAATACCACTGTGCTTCTCACTCTCATTGTCATACTGCGAACCGGGATGCTGTCAGTGTAACGCTATCTCCTGCATCGGTGGTTGACCTGACTCTATTTTGGGAGTCCCCCCCCCCGCACACACACCGATCATGCCATGACCGACTCCGGCGTCTGTCAGCACCCTAGTTCACCCATGGTGGACGAGACAAATTCGGAAAAGTACTTGCATGATGGTGTGTACTAGCATCCCATAATTGTATGCGACTCGTATCCATGCTGCTGCAAGACTCGGAATCGCACGTGTGTGAAAAAGACCCGAGGTCAAGAATGTGGTCAGATTCAGAGACGAATCCGAGGACGAATCCGAGGACGAATCCGAGGAGAGACGTCGAGAGAACCTATTCTCATTGCCTCTGGCTCGCTGGTCGGTCGTACGTCGAACTGTGCGTGCTCCGCGATATTCTCGAGGTCGCATTTCCCTCGGCTACCAGATGAATCGCCTTGTCACCGGGTGCACACACAGGGGGGGCTATTCCTCCAAACACATGATCAACTCGAATCAAACGCACCGAACAGCGCCTTCTGATGAGTGCGCATTTATAAAAGAAGGGGTACCGCAGCGTCAGGTCAGGCACGATCCCCGAAGCAGAACGGATCGGGCATCTGTCAGAAAACCGACGAGGGAATATGAAAACACTGGGCACTGGGATGGGAGTCTGGGAATGGTGATCTCGACCGGCTCCGACGGAGATTTGATGAGACCGGGGATTAATGTTCATCCAGGGCCGGAGTTAGCAGTTTGGTTGAATGAGGGTGTATGACTGCAGCGAATGGTTTACAAACTCGGACGTTCGGACGAGGTTTGGGGAGGGGCAGAATAAAAATGTGGTGGTCGGATCATACGAGTCGTTTGCAGCAATTACCTATCGTGCCGCTTACAGCGTCTAATTCGGATCGGTCTTCTATGGTGGCTATACGGGAACGACGTCCATTTCTCGAGAGATAAAGGTGGGTGAGGTGACATACCTGGATCATCGACGGCAGTATTGCACTGCACACATCCAGGCAGAAGCTTAAAACTGACGCTGTACAGCACGATGCTCACTGACAACTTCAAAAGAGAACAAGGGTGGGGTCAACCTATGTGATACCATTCAGGTCACTGTTGTTGTACGGCGGCTGTAACATGATCGCGGGAAGTGGGCAAGGTGGCGCACCTGAAGGTACCGCATACAGCCAGCCAGAAACTTGAAGCCGACCTCGCGCGACGTAGGAGATTCACAGAAGAGTCCGGGGGTCACCAAACCAATATATAGCTAGCGCCCAAAGCAATACAATATACGTGTAGGAAGATGCAATGAGGAAAGGGATATCACTAGTGCAAAGGGGGTAAGCTACTCTGACGGAGAGGGTTCAGAAACCTGTATATTTGGCGTTGAGTCTTCGTGCGATGATACTGTGACTCCCCGTGCAGCATCAGCGAGTTTGCGGAGTTCGGCCATGTAGCCATTGAGTTCCTGTGCCGAGATCAGAGACGGAAAACAGGTCGGAAGAAATACTTACAGCGTTGTTTGGTTCGAACTGCAAGCCAAGGGATATGGCTTCTACGGCTTCTTCTATCTGACCCAGTCCCACTAGTGCCTTTGCTTTTCTGAAGTGTCCCTTTGGCCAGTTACGGCGAACGGCGATGACAGTTTCGGCGTCAGTCAGGGCACCGAGATAGTCACCGAGCTCAAACAAGGTCGTTGATCTATTTGAGACGACGGTGGAGAGTTCGTCCCGGAGAACGGCTGAGCCTTCCCAAGGTGGTCGTTGTACTGCGATGTTTGCAGCGAGGTTGTATTTGGCAAGAGCCTCCTTGCGCTTGTGGAGTTTGTAAAGGTTCTGCTTACGAACATGAGCAAGTGGCAAAGAAGGACACGTTCGTGCGTACGTTTCCCTCGTCTTTCGTGTTCGTGACCGCTTGGGAGAGTTTCTGTTGTACGACGGTCGGGGGAGGTGGACAGCGAAGATTGGGGTTTGTGACCAGAATTTTTGAGATTCGGTTGAGGGCGGTGAAGTCGAGATTGCACTCGTCGCACTTTTCGACCTTGTGCTTGTCGCAGAATGCAAAGGCGTGACCAGGACCACCGACCGCAAGAGTGATTGGACGGAAGTCTGTGTCGATCCGGGCTTGCATGAGAGGGTCTGGCAATGGAGTGGGCATCATTGGAGGTCGTTGCATGGGATGGTTATGACCTGGTGGTCCGTGCGGGGACGGTCCCTGTGGGGGTACTCCCTGCTGCTGCTGCTGCTGAGGTTGGGCCATGGCGTTCAATTGACCATGTGCGACGTGTTCAACGACCCGCGAGGCGTGGGAATTATCTTTCCATAAATGGTCGTGTCTTGGTCATATTTCCCAGCTGATTTTTTTCAGCGATCTGGTTTCTTTCTCTCCTCCATCAACGATAAAACACTCGGTACAGAAAAAAGAACAATCGACGTTCGCTAGTTCAGACTAATATGACCAATGGAATTGTAAACGGTAACGCAAGTCTGGACACTCAGTTCGGTCAGTCTCAAACTTGCCACTTTCCTCCCAATCCCTTCTTATCCTCCTCGACAGCTTCTCTCGGAATAAACGGCTCAAAATCTACATACGTTCCACCCCACTTGAGGAACGCGCAGCGCGCTGTTTCCTCCCCTTCTCCTGCCCCTTCTGCCAACGGGTATACTCGTTTCAGTCCGTATTCTAAATCCGCAGCTCACCAGCGCTCATTTAGGACCGGCTGGAACGATCCACGCTCATCCCCCCGTGGTGGTTTCGAACCATTGCGGGGTGCTCCCAGCGATAGAGGTAGACACGTCGGAAATGGTGCCGTCATATCCTCCCGCGGAGGTGGTCCAAACGACTGGGCAGGTCGCCCTTCCACAAATGGCTGGTCCTCAAGAGACAATAAAGGTGACAGTCAACACCGCGATACTTCTGGTGTCGGTGTGTGGCGCAACGGCGTTCACGCCGTCGGTTCACGCAACACCCGCCTTGAGAAGGAACTCTTTGGAGACGCTACCGACCCGTCCAAGCAGCATACAGGCATCAATTTCGAGAAATATGATGATATCCCAGTTGAAGCGACCGGTGCCGGCGTACCCGAACCCGTCATCGCATTCACAAACCCTCCTCTAGACCAGGTGCTTCTCGAGAACATCTCTTTCGCTCGTTACACGACTCCGACACCCGTTCAAAAGTACTCCATCCCCATTGTTGCTGCCAACAGAGATTTAATGGCCTGTGCTCAGGTATGTCCCCATTGCATTCACTCTCAATGAACGCATGTATTCTGACGTGTGATTAAAGACGGGTTCAGGTAAAACGGGAGGTTTTCTCTTCCCCATCCTATCAGCATCCTTTACTTCAGGGCCCCGTGCCCCTCCTGCCGAGACACCCCAATCGGGTTACTCGCGCACACGTAAAGCCTACCCCACCGCCCTGATCCTGGCTCCCACACGCGAGCTTGTTAGTCAAATCCATGACGAGGCTCGTAAATTCGCCTATCGCTCCTGGGTCCGCCCTGCCGTCGTATACGGTGGCGCCGATATCAATCAGCAACTGCGATTGATCGAGCGCGGCTGTGACCTTCTCAGTGCCACGCCTGGACGTCTCGTGGATCTGATTGAGCGTGGTCGCATCAGCTTGGCAAACATCCGCTATCTCGTTCTCGATGAGGCTGATCGCATGCTTGACATGGGTTTCGAGCCCCAGATCAGGAGGATCGTGCAAGGCGAAGATATGCCAGGTGTCCAGGAGCGTCAAACCCTCATGTTTAGCGCCACATTCCCTCGCGATATTCAGATGCTTGCTCGCGACTTCCTCAAGGATTACATTTTCCTTTCTGTTGGGCGTGTAGGATCCACCTCTGAAAACATCACCCAGAAGATCGAATACGTTGAAGACCCTGACAAGCGCTCTGTCCTCCTTGACCTCCTTGCATCAGAGCCTCCTGGTGGTCTCACCCTCGTTTTCGTCGAGACAAAGAGGATGGCCGACATGCTTTCTGATTTCCTCTTAGCAAACAACCTCCCTGCCACCTCCATCCACGGTGATCGTTCGCAACGTGAACGTGAGATGGCCCTCCAAACGTTCCGCACTGGCCGCACCCCTATCCTTGTTGCTACCGCAGTCGCTGCACGTGGTCTCGATATTCCTAATGTCACCCATGTAATCAATTACGATTTGCCTTCCGACATCGACGATTACGTTCACCGTATTGGTCGTACTGGCCGTGCGGGTAACACGGGTGTGTCTACTGCATTCTTCAACCGAGGCAACAAGAACATCGTCCGGGACCTTATGGAACTACTCCGTGAGGCCAATCAGGATATTCCTCCGTGGTTAGAGTCGGTGGTTCAGGAAAACGCCTTTGGTGGCGGCTTCCGCGGTCGTGGGGCCCGTGGAGGTGGCAGAGGTCGTGGTGGTAACCGTGACTTCCGCCAGTCCAGCAATTCTTACAGTGGTGGTGGTGGATATGCTGGTAGAGGAGGTTATGGCGGAAGTCCTTCCTACGGCGGTTATGGTGCAAGTGGAGGAGGGAACAGCTATAGCAATGGTGGATCCAGCTGGTGGTAAACGCCATTTGCCAGGTATTCGATGCAATCATCGACGTCTCGTTCCTCTTTACATGCGATCCTTCAAAACCCACATCTTCGATTTGGTCCACATGAAAACCATTACTTAATACTCCGGTCCTTGGCCTCGTTCTCGCTCTCTGTTTCCTCGCTTTCCCTATCTCTCTCTCTCTCTGCATCGCTCGGACTCCTGCGCTGCTCTATGGATTTGTCTCGTTGCAACTGCTCAACATGAAGCCTATGGCCTATCTTATTTCGTCTGTGTTTGCATTATCATCGGCGCGTCTGTCTATTCATCTACTCTATTTCTCGTCGTCCACGCGCTACAACCACTTCTTCATTTCTGTCCGCATTATAGATAGACGTAAACGGCGGGCCGTAGAATATGAGCGGTATACATCCTACACTTAGTGTCAGTCTTTCGTTTCGCGATACCCCTCATTTATTGGCATTGCGACGCGCAAAGTCGGACATTTTGATATCCATCATAGCATCACGAGACACTATTAACTGTTAGAGCATCGCATATCCTGTACCGTAGTCTTTTCTCTTATATTATTCGATTCCAACTAGAACTTGACAAAGAAAGAAAGAAAGAAAGGTCAAGGTCAAAAAGGAACAAGTTAGACCCGTCACTTACACGTCAGCTCGCCTCACTCCCGAGGTCTCACTCTCACTCTTCCTTCTCCTCCGGATCGATCAGACAACGGCCCCATTGCCTCCAAAACTTTATAGAGCCTTCCAACGATGCATGATCGAGCCTCTTCTCCCGTCTTCGACGCACCTGAATTTCCCCCGCTGAGGAGATTTAAACCGTTACCTAAACGCAGGCGCACACACGACGTTGTTACACAGGTCTCTGAACCAGACGACCTCATTCAACCCATTGCCGACCTTCTTGGTGGTGCATCATCACTCGCAGAAGAACTCATCGCACGTGCCGACTCTCTTTCTTCCCAAATGGCCATGCAGTCCTACTATTCTTCCGTTCTCAACGGTGGTAGTGGTGGTAGTGGTGGCGACATCACACGAGGCATGGGCATGGGCATGGGCATTGACAATGACGATGGAGTCCCACTTGATGATGGGCATCCGAGTCTCAATCTCAATCTCACTGGATCTACCGGTGTCGCTCAGACATTCGATCTCAGTGCTGTGTATCAGCGATTCGCAGACAGGCTGGGATCGGGAAAGCAGGACGAGGATCATAGCGAGGGTGATTATACGGACCATCTCCAACAACCAGGGAATACGAAGAAGAGGAAGGTACCAGCCAATATCTCTGGGTCCGTTAATGGGAGGGAAGTTAGTCTTCCACTCAGTTTGGAGGATGACATGGTCGACGGTGGTTCGTTCTCGATGGGACGAATGGATTCTGATCTCGACATTCTCATCGCTCCACCTTCGTCGGTGGCTCAAGCTCAATTGCCGAGGAAAGGAAAGATGACACCTTCGACGTTGGCGGGATTACAACACAAGGAGTTGCTCAAGCATAGGAAGAGGCAGTTGGCGGCTGTTCTGGGGGCTTTATCGCTTGGGGACGCGCTTGCACTCGATCAAGCACTCTCGACACATTTACCATTCCTCAGCACGATGTTCGGCTCTGATTCCAATCCTCCGAAAGTACGGTTGTCACGTCGACGAGGTCCTCGATTGGCTCGGGCGGTGGCGGCGCAGGCGTCCGCTCCCAAAACTACTTCTCAAAAGAGTGTTTCGCCCCCCACTGCGCAGTTCACGTTTTCGTTTCCTAGTGCGAGTGAGTGGCGATCTTTTACTGTCTGTTGATGGGTAGACCTTGATCCATGTCGGGTTTTAACTCAGCCTCCGATCGCCTCATTGCGACGAAAGAGGAGGTGCTTGCGCTCCGTTCGCGCTTCGAAGTCGAACTTGCACGGCAAGCTGGCAGAGCTGCTAAAGCTGCCGCAGAAGCCAAGCAGGCTGCGCTTGCTTCCAGTAGAGCCTCTCGATCGAAGCAGTCGGGCAAGATCCAACCCTCTGCCTTGGCAGACGGTGACCAATTCGCGGAGCATTCAGATTTGTCCCTATCGGGGAAGAATCGCGGAAACAAGAAGAAAAAGCGTAATACTCTCGCCATCGCGTCAAATCCACACCATCGCAACAATTACGTCCCCTCTCGCCTTCCCTCATCTGGGCACGTCAATCCAACTCAATCAACTCCAAACACTCAAAACTCACTCGGACCTCCTCCTCTTCGGTTCTTGTCCGCCGAGTTACCTCCTCGTAGACGGAGGAAGGATACTGCTGCTCCGAGAGCTCAGATTGTTGATCCTGCGGAAGAGTGGATTTGTCCGCGCTGCGAGTACTCGCTATTCTTTGGTGACAGTGCAGAATATCGTCGCGCGATCCGGAGCCGGAAACAAATTCTTCGTAGGCGGAGACGAGCGCAAGAACGTGCGGCAGGCGGACTCAATGCTCCAAAGAACCCTGTCAAGCCTGTTTCGGACGAAGAAGATTGTAACGATGACCAATCGACCGCGCAATCGCCTGTTGTTGCAAAATCGGCTACAGCTAACTGGAGAGAGGGACCGGATATAAGGAGAACGAAGGGACAGGATCAGTTGCAATCGGGATGACGTTCTACTGATCGCATTCGCGCTCGTTTTCTTTTTCTTTCAATTTCTTCTACTACGCACCACCCCCATCGATCATTATGAAGGAGTCGCGATTGACATTATCATGTCGACGCCTTGCATTTTTTATCTAATAGACGGACATTTGGATAGGATTGATATATTCATGCTGGTTATATCTGGCAATTTCGTCGGTGAACTCGAGAAGCAGAGACCTTGCTAATTAACTTCTGTCAACCGGCTGCTTGCAGTGTGGCCACCTCGCGGTTCCATAAAGAGGTTTGGTCGATCTGATCAAGGGTTTACTCAGACCGTGAGTGTTGCTGAAGTCAACTAGACTCATCTTCGCATGCCAGCAGTGAGATATCACACCGTGCAGGTACCCGTGGCCTTCTCTCACTCTCCGCTCGCCGAAACTCATCTACCGATCCATTTGCCTCCCGGACACCGTCGACCCGTATCATTACTGTCTAGTCTAGACGTGACAGCTGTCAGCGGTACCAAAAGTCGGACTCGAGTCCCAACACTGACGTGCTCCGCTTCGCTGATCTTTGATGTCGTTCGCATAACTCATCCTTCGTCGTTGGACCTCAAGCAGCGTCAATCTCGTGCGTTTGCGTCGTAAAATGTAAGATTTATCGTCCAGTTATACGACTTTTACACCCTAGGGCGGAACCGGTGCCACGTTTGCTCTTCTTGCCTCAGATGCTTCCAGTTTCCTGCATTCATATCACCCCGGTGGCGTCTTTGCGGCACCGCGTGCTCTGCTGCTTCATCGTTGCTTGTCCAAGGCTAATCATTGACGCCCCCTCCGATGTTGATCCCTTCTCTAACTCTTGTGTTCATTTCGGATTTATAGCTAGCCTCGTGTTCAAGAATCAAACAGAATCTCCTAACACAGGCTCAATCTGATTCGGAGTTTGCATCCCCTTCATTCCTGCCATATCTCCATCCCATAAAAAGCGAGTCCTCTTCGGTCTTGTACTCAGCGAAAAACGCTTCCCCTGTCCATTCTACAGGCTATATGTATCATCATCAGCAAACAGGTTCCTCGTCGTACGACTATCCATCGTATCCCACCACGCCGTTTGAGCACACAGCACCGGCACCCCCTGCCCAGGCTTCTGGGCGGACCGTTCGCTCGAATACATCTCAGACACAGACACAATCTCCGCCACAACCGGTGGGTTTTCAGCCGTCGTCATCGTATCCCTCCTCTGGCACATACGCGTCAGCGCCCTACGGTATCTCCTCAGCTCAGACGCAACAGTGGCAGCAAGAGTCCTGGGCGTCTCAGCAATATGCCCAACCTTTCACTACTCAGCCTATGCAAGCGGATATGACCTACACCTCTTCCACCGCCCCTCGGGGAGACGAACCTGCTACCATCTCCACGGCGCCAGACGCGCGTACGAGCGGATTCGCTCCAGGCAGTATGCCACAAGCGCAGGAAGTTCGTAGACAAGATAGCGGGTACTCTCAACCACAGCTCCCTACTTCCTCTCACCCATCGTCACCACCGCGGAATAGGCGGCGCGAGAAGGATTCCCCTATGGCGCCCCCTGCGACAGCCACAGCATCTGGGCTTGATTTCATCAAGGTATTTTCTCATATAGCTTCTTGTCGCCGCCATTTCCAAAACTTGATTTTTTTCTCTCCACAGATGCAAGATTCGTATCGACTTATCATGGATGGCACTACCAATATGATGACGAGTGGAGCGTTCAGTTCGACGAGGACGCCATCGGTAGAAACACTGGAACGCATGGTCCAGTCCGCGAATTACGGAGTTCAGATGCTCCAATCTGCGATCGTACAGTCCAATCCTACGACTGGCGTAGGCGACAAGGACGCTCCGGCGCCAAAACGACAGGTAAATCAGTTACCGCGGATGCAATGTGAGAACGATTAGAAAGCATATTCACTACCTTTTTTTTTCGCTTGGGTTTTTTTTAGAAGGGTGACGAACACGCACAAGAGGGACAAACATGTCTCGGGTGCAACGCGACATCAACGCCTGAATGGCGTCGTGGGCCTCTCGGTAAGCGACTCTGGTCATCTTATCACCGTTTCGCATGTGCGTTGACGGTATAACTTAAGGCCCGAGAACTCTGTGTAATGCCTGTGGCCTCGTGTATGCCAAACTTGTACGTCACAAGAGATCTTCAGATGAATTCCTTTCCCTCTTGACGATTTTTTTTTTTTGCTTTCATAGTTGAAAAAGAGGGCACGAGGAGAGGCCCGAGCACGGGCCAGCGATAATGGAGGTCAAAGCTCGCAACACCCCATCGACGAGTCACATGCACTGTCTAGTGGGGGAAGCGAAGATGAAGACTCTTATGGATCACAGGACCGTAGGAGCGAATTCGGCGACCATGGGAGGAGGGGATAGAATTAGTTCCGTAAGATTCGTCAGCAGGCTGGCGTATTTCTCATCTGCCCAGTGCTAACTAACTACGATGGTATCCAAGGACTCACTTCCCTTTGATTTCCCCCCGTCTTTTAGGAGAGATAGGCGCACTGGTGTCGACTTATTGGTCCTAACGACGGTCCTCGCGCTAAAAATTCGGGAGAACTTGCGTAAGGTTTAGACCAGATTCTGCTACAGAAGGCTTCTGCGTATGATACTACTTTATCTTCCGGATTCTACATGGCATTTCTTTTCAAAGCTTATCTGGACGATCTCCGGCGCCGCACAGCATCTTGCGCTTGACAGAACTGTGAGCCAAGTTCCGGCGACCAATAATGACCGTGAGGCTTAGGAAGCAGAAGATACCGTGCCAGAAAGTTAACTTTGAACGCTTCAGGCTCCCACATGGCATACGTAAGTTCCCTCCGCAAGGTACTTGGCAAAGACGTGGCCCCGTGATTTCGTGACACTGATAGACAGAGTGAACTGCAAACACCCAGAAAGGTATGGCGGAAGTAAAAGTCAACCGCCTCAGGGCGTGCTCACGGTCAAAGTTAAGTTATCATCCCGCGTATACAACAAGCGTTAAAGACGTCATACCCTGATCTGTATAAAAGGACCGAATACGATCATGGAGAGGGACTCAGGGATTTGACGACTTTTTCATGTGCCTCGAGGGGACACGAGTTCCGGATGACTCGGTAGCCCGATAGGATGACATATAATATAATACTCCCTGGATTACAAGTTAAACGCCACGCCCCATGCCGCTGTGCTTGACCCATTCTGAAAAGATACAGGTAGATCTGAATGGGGGACGCGCAAAGTAATTAAGGAGGCACATGAGGAGGAGGCGAGTTGGTTACATTTCATGGGTAGAATATTAATGCTGGTGGCGTGCTGGACGTTTTTAGTTGAGCACGGGGCTATTTACGGGGTGTTGGTTACGCACCCCTTTCAGGAGCTCGCCCGGTCAAGAAAAGGAATAGTACTGCGCAGGCGAGCCTGACTGCACAGGTCCTTGCTGTATGATCTAGTATGAATATCGGACAGGGAAGGGCTGCCAGCCATACCGATGCTGACCGTGTCACGGTGGAGCTATGCCCGAGTAGGTCATCGTACATGTATGGGCATTCTGGAAGGCCGCACACCGGCAAATCAATATCCGCCTGGTTCGAGATTCTTGAGTTCCACCGAAGAGTGGGAGTTGTTGTACAGCATCCTCTTCGAGTAGTCGCCATTGCAAATGCCTTTCCCACTGGTACATCACAGTGTAGTTGCGGTCATCTGGATTGGGTGAGGCTCAGGCTTGAGATAGACGCAGTCGGATAGGTGCTGCCAGAAAGACAATCACCTCAGCCACAGGGATGCGTCAACTTCGCAATGTATGTCAGCAGTCTTCTAACCTCTAGACATCAGCGATCTCGGAGGTCGGCCGTAGCTGTCTTGAGTATTGGAATCTAATTCTTGCTCAGATGTGGGCCAAGGTTAGCGGTCACCGAGTATACGCAGTGCCCGTTTCAGCACACGTCGTTGAGAATATGTCGACTTATTCTTGTTGTTCGCTGTTGCATAAGATCAAATGCATGCATATTACGTTACTAACATACGTTTTTCCCCCTTGGGGCGAGAATGATATTCAAATTCCTTGAGGTACAAGTGGGAGGGCTCGCGGCCCCAGCCTCCTCGCTGCCCTGTCGAAGAGGTCAAGGCGTGCTTGAGCCAACGGCTCGGCGGAGACCCACAGGGTCTTGACGACTCAAATGATCCGGGAGTTGCGGGTCTGTTCGCGGCAACGTTGATTGTCAGAGTCTATATGGTACACAATCAGAAAAATGTGACATTGATTTCCAGAGTCTTACCAGGGCGAGAGCGCAGGGACGCGAGGTAGTCATTTTCCAATACCAACCCGCCGGTAACAGATTGCTCAAAGTGCACTCTCCGTGTGGAACCGCTGTCTGTCTTTTTAGCGATGACGATAGCATTGAGCTAAGAGGGGTAGACTTCCCAAAATTGTTCGACATCGGAGAACTTGCTGTGTAACCTGAGCGTGTTATCCTGCCTGAGCAAAATCCACAGTTCCATTTTATTTGGATGGCCCACGGAAATTCCATGCTTGAAGACGGGTCTATGAGATTCCCCTCTTGTCGGCGAGTGATGGGGACGTCATGATCGAGTTGAACTTCGAGCCGAGACAGGTGAAATTGAGCAATCTAGTACTACATCAGGTAATATGCATCAGTTAGTATATATCAGATTTTAATTTTTTTTTTCCTCAGGAGAGTCAGAACTTGCTCGGAGTACACGTACATCCATCGATGTATGTGATCTCAACTGAAGAATTGGAAGTTAGGTCGGCTACGACGAAGATTGGTTCCATCAATCGCAGAATATTATAGCCTCACTCACAGGTGCGGCAATTTACGCACTCCAATGGGTGTCCAATATCCAGATGCAATCTGCGTCTAGCTTCCGCTCGATTGATGCAACAGGATCGCGGAAATTAAAAATAATCGCTGGCTCATTGAAGCCAACTTTCCTTGAGATCGAGTGTGGCAGGGCTCTGAGATAGTGGGACTGTGATTCCATGTTGTATGCGAAATTATATTTCTAAACTTCTTCAATTCTGTTGTCCTCGTCATCGGAGTCTTGCTCCTCCACTATAGAGGCCGTCGTCTCACCCTTATCGCGTGCAGTCTGGGGGCCTTCCACGCCTTTGATGAGATGCACCAGACGTTCAATATGTTCTGACACCTTATTCGTGGGCCAAAAGAGTCAATGCATCGTTGTCGAGAAGTCATGAACACGCACCTTATCGACGGCCTCCTCCAAGTGCGCTGCACGGACGATTTCATAAACGCCATTTTCTCGCAGGAAGTCACGACCCCACCGCGTGCTGGATAATAACAGCAGCGTCTCTACGTGGGTGAGACGCAGGACCGGGTCTGGCTCCCTCTTTTTAGTGGGGGGAAGAAACTGCAGCGCCGAGGGGAGCTTTTCTTGGTCCTGGAAACCATGGATGATGAGAGTGGGGAAACATACGGCCGGGTAGGGCTTCACCTCAAGATCCAGTTCCTCAGGGCCAGCCAACGGAAGGAGGATGTAAGGCAAGGCGTCTATGCCGGGGGCAACCGTGTTGGAGGGTGGTAGGTTGACCTTGTCTGCATCAGGGGATAGTATTGCCTTATGTGCGGAGGATTGGAAGGCACAATGTCTTGAACGAAAATCGTCAATCCAAGGATGTCTCGGAAACAGTGGGACTCACTTGATAGTAGAGGCTACGCCTCCTCTCCGAATCACGTCTTTGTGTTCAGTAAAGGCAACTAGTTTGGCAAGCGGGTACTCGAGTTCGCCATCAGACTTCATCGCATTGCTAGGTCTTGCAGTAAGGAAGAAAAGCCTGCCGGAAGGGGACTGCAGGCATAGGTTAATGAGAAAGGGAGCGAGTTCCTTCGTTTGCTCTAGCCACTTACTGAACTGATATTGGCAAAAACGCTAGAAAGGAAGTGAAGGTCTCCTTTTCGCATTCGCTTTGCGTTAGTATCTGAGGATTCGACGGATGCTGCCTGGACGAATGCCTCAATGAGGAGGGGTAATGCTTGAACCTGCTGTGCTTGAACCGACGGATACGGCACGGGCGCGGTGCAAGTTCCCGACCGGGACTGTGTCGGGTAGTATGAGATAGAGAAAGTAGTGGAGTTCATGGAGATGACCGGAATCTGCAAAGACAAAAGAGCAGCACATGCTGAAGACGAACTAGTGAGATTTGACAAGAGCATTGACGCCAGATCAGCAAGAACCGCATCTGGATTCTGCCGACGACAATAAAGATCTGAACAATGGAAGGAATAAGAACCGACATACCAAGATATAAGAAACCAGGAACTCGAGGAATTGAAACTCGATCAAGAATGGGACGAGAAAGGGTGAATCCGAGAGGTTCACGAGCGCACGAAAAGCATCATGCGCGACAGCCTGTGATCAGGGTCATGGGAAGAGATTTGGAAAAGTTTCATGTAAACCCGAACCAGCTGATCACGACAAAGCAGCTTCAGGTCACGGATTACGTCCGTCTCTTGGGGTTTCTGCAACCCCCCTCCTTGGAGTCCTTGAGTGAAGATACTCCGATATGGAGATTCTTTCGGAGTCTGGCCAAGCAGGTTCGATAACGCTATTTGGCGCACTGCAGGGTTCTTATCCCTCAGGAATGGGAACAACTGCTCTGATCGTCAGTGCAAAGCTGCGATGCATATCAATTTTCTGAAATTCTGATCCACTGACCTCCTTGAGCTGGCTATCCATGATCTCACCAAGTCCATTTTCTCACGGGTGCTTCATCTATTGTTGCTTACCTAATGCTCACAGTTGGTCATTCATTAACTCGAACGCGTTCGAGCACTGGCAGTTCGCAGGTTCGTCCACCGCGTACGCTGCAATTGCTGACTTGCAGATCACTCGGGGCGAGCTGGACATCGAGAATCAGGTCTCTGTTGTCCTCGAGCTGCCAACTTGTGAGGCGTCGGCTTCACTGGAACGACTCCGATATGTCCGGTTACAATGTTACGCGCTCTGCGGAGCAGCTGTTAGACAAGTATGCTTATGACCCCCCGTCTTTCACCATTCACCTCTATCCGGAGTATTGGACACTTAATACTGGCCCGAAGTTTCTCTACAACAACCCTGTTGCGGTGCGTTCATACTGACCTATCAATTCTCTGCCACCTAACTCGCCCGCCAAATCCAGTCTCTACTGGACGATGTACGGGCGCACCGTATACCTGTGGACTATCTCGAATTGTTTGATTCAGCTCGTTTACCCTTCTATGATGGTACGTCCTCACATCCGACGTTGGCTGTACCCAAGCTTGAACTTCCTACTCAGGCTGTATGTTGGTCGAACTTCTTGACTATCGTCCGAAGCGAGCCAAAGACCCACCTCTGGAGATGCCTGAGAAGAGTCGCGTGACATTGCACCCCAATGATGAGACGCTATGGACAGACATATGTTTAATGAACCAACGAGCTGGTTTCAAATTTACGGATCAGCAGACATTGGAGTTGGAGGCACAAATTCTAGTACGTCGGACCGGTCAAGTTAGTCACTACCGAACTAATTCGCTTCTCTAGTTGCAAGCCTCACCACCCCTTTGCCTGGATCCAAATCCCCATCTTACCCGGATCGCAAACCATACAATAAGAGTATCGACGCCAACTATTCCCATATCGTTGAAGCGAAAAATCGCCGCTGTCACACAGGAGGAGGATGAGTCAGAGAAAGCCCGGCGTGCCAAGATTATGCACTTTATGAACCCGAGACTGAACCGTTCACATGTCCCGAGGTACGTCGTTCAGTGGAGGTTCGCACACGATTTGGTGAACCAGGTATTTCAGCTATCGGATATTGGACACTTTGAAACGAGTGAGAGAAATTCGTCAGGCGGAGGCCCAGGCTGCATTGGCCCACTCAATAGCAAACCCGCCCAACCGTTCAACTCCTGCCCCTACCAACCATCCTGCACCCACTCAGCCAGCACCAGCACACCCAGTAACAACAACGTCCCAACCGCCTGCTCCTGCTACTCAAACCGCCGCCAACACCGCCAAGCCCAGGCATGTCAAGAAGGAGTCCGGAGCCCAGCCAAATTCTTTCCCAACCCCACCCGAGAACCCAAGATCCTCTGCAACCCCTGTCCCTCATCCCGTCGTCAATCAACTTCAAACCCAACCACCGATCAGATCACCATCCGTGCACGCTCGCTCCCCAGCCCCAAACACATACCAGCAGTTGCCTGCGGGAACCCCAATGGCTGCCCCTTCGCCTGCCCAGCGCGGTTATACACAGTCACCTCGCCCACAGTCATCACAAGCTCCTCATTCATCTCCCCTTGCCGCTGGCTCCCAACTTCCGACGTCAGATCCGCGTTCATCATCCGCGGTTCACTTCATCCAACTGGCGCCTGGTGGCGCGCAGTCCAAACCCTCCACGCCACAACTCGGTTATGCGAACCAAGCACCTCCCCCGCAACACGCCACGCAACCCCATCCCCAACAGACACCACAAGCACCCGCTGGGTCACCCCAGACCCAAGCCGCTCATCCCAATATAAACATGCAGCAGTACTGGACCGCCGCTCAGATGCAGCAGCTGCAACGCCTGAGCCAGGCAGCAGCTCAGGCTCAGGCTCAAGCACACGCGCAGGCCCAAAACCAACTATCGACGTCGATGGCCCAACCTACGCAACACCCTGGCGTGTCAGCCGTCCCTCAAGCCCAATACAACTTCACTCAGTTCCGGCCAATCAATACCCAAGGCAACCCCCACCAGCAGGTTGCAGGTCATGTACCGCAGAATCAGCATCAACAGCAGAATATGGGTGCCCAGGTTCAAGTTACGGACGCCCAACAGCAGCAGATGATGGCTCAATATGCAATGTATGGGTATTATGGGATGCCCAACGGAAGATTGCCGGCTCAGTATGCGGCGTGGTCTGGAATGGCACGAGTCCCCAATCAAGTCAATGGCCAAACACCTGGAATGCAACCTGGACTCTCACCACAGATGGCGGTTCAGGGGAAGTCGTCGCAGACTGGTGTGCAGATGCAAGGTCGGTGAGACGTATTGGGTGACTAGTGTCGAGGGGATATGCACAACTTTTCTGTATATTTTATCGTATTCAGGTGTACTCTGGGGACACTGTATTGTACTTTATTTCTTCCAGAAAACTGTACTTGATCTACATGATAGTTGAGTTGGTCTTGATCTGTAGAGATAAGATCAAGATTGGTAGATTGTAAGTTGCATTCAACGCAACAAATTTTTATCAGCTATCGACCACTTTATCGACCGCCGCCAACATGTCCGAGCCAATTGGTATGTATCACTTTGTCGTCCTTGATGCGATGAATGTATTGATCACCCTCGAAAGCTCTGTTGTCCGTCTATGACAAAACTGGGCTGATCCAACTCGCCGAAGGCCTTGCCGTAGCCGGTGTCCAGCTTCTCGGTTCAGGAGGTACCGCAAAGAAGATCAGAGAAGCGAACATCAAGATCGAGAAAGTCTTTCGTTCATCTCAGATCGACCATTCTCTAATACCCGTGTCTTCAGGGATGTCTCCAATATCACCAAGGCTCCCGAGATGTTGGGTGGTCGTGTCAAGACACTCCATCCCGCCGTTCACGGAGGTAGCGTCCTACGCAAGTGATTCTGTGGTTGCGTCGCTGAGATAATGACAAGGTATCCTCGCGCGATCTATTCCATCCGACGAGAAGGATCTAGCAGAACAGTCTATTTCCAAGATCTCCATCGTCGTTTGCAACCTTTACCCATTTACATCCACCATCTCAAAACCAGGCTGCACTCTCGCCGACGCGGTTGAAGAGATCGACATTGGTGGTGTCACTCTCCTCAGAGCAGCTGCCAAGAACCACGAACGCGTGTGTGTTTTGTCCGATCCAGCGGATTACGACCAATTCTTGGAGGCCTGGAAGAATGGCAATGTTAGTCAAACGCTCCGAAACCGTCTTGCGCTCAAGGCGTTCGAGATGACTGCCAGGTATGACGAGGCGATTAGTGGATACTTTAGAGAACAGTATGCATCCTCGCCTGAGACCCACCCGATGCAGAGGATGGTGCTGAGATATGGTGCTAATCCTCACCAAAAGCCTGCCCAAGCATTTGTGACCGAGGGTGAATTGCCTTTCAAGGGTACGTCACTCGAGGTGTATCTCCGGGAAAGCCTGTTTCTGACATCTGTATAGTTTTGTGCGGGTCGCCTGGTTACATCAACCTGTTGGACGCTCTCAACTCTTATGCGCTGGTAAAAGAGCTACAAGAAGCGTTGAACATCCCAGCTGCTGCCTCTTTCAAGCATGTCTCCCCTGCTGGCGCTGCGGTTGGTGTCGAGTTGATCGAGACGGAGAAACAGGTCTATGGAGTCGACGACCTCAAAGAGCCTCTAACACCTCTTGCCTGCGCATACGCCCGCGCTCGAGGTGAGTACCTGAACGAGAAAAGATTGTTGTTCCTCGTCTAATTGACGTGACATAGGTGCGGACCGTATGTCTTCGTTTGGTGATTTCATTGCTCTTTCTGCGCCGTGTGATCTCGCCACTGCAAAGATCATCTCCAGGGAGGTTTCCGATGGTGTGATCGCTCCAGGATACTCACGTGAGGCGCTTGACGTGTTGAAAAAGAAGAAGGCTGGAAAGTACTGTGTTCTCGAGGTGACCCTCTTTCTGATCTCTAATGTCATGCTTGACAATGCTAATCCTGCTGATAGATGGACCCCACTTACACGCCTTCTGAGCTGGAAACTCGCCAGGTATACGGCATCAGCTTGCAACAACGTAGAAACGATGCCAAGATCGACGCGACGCTGTTCCAGAACATCGTCACTGAAAACAAAGAGGTCAGTATGGGAGGACCACATGCTGCACAAACTACATCTCATCTCACCTCATCACAGCTGCCATCTCAAGCGTTGACGGATCTCCTCGTCGCCACTCTCGCCCTCAAATACACACAATCCAACAGTGTTGCATACGCCAAGAACGGCGCCATCGTCGGTCTCGGTGCAGGCCAGCAATCTCGTATCCACTGCACTCGGCTTGCAGGAGGCAAGGCCGACCTCTGGTGGCTCCGTCACCACCCACGCGTGCTCGCGCTTCCCTTCAAGAAGGGTGTCAAGCGTGCAGAAAAAGCGAATGCGATCGATCTTTTCGTGAGTGGCGAGATCTTGGAGGGTGGTGAGAAGGAGCAATGGGAAGGACAGTTCGAGAATGTGCCTGCACCTCTGAGCGAGGAAGAGCGTAAGGAGTGGGCGGCTCAGCTGGATGGCGTGGCATGCTCGAGCGATGCATTCTTCCCCTTCGCGGACAACGTTCACCGGGCCCAAAAGAGCGGAGTGAGGTACCTTGCTGCGCCGAGCGGAAGTGTAATGGATGCGGAGTGTATTAAGGCTGCGGACGAACACAAGATTGTGTTCTGCCACACATCTCTCAGACTTTTCCACCATTAGGACGACATCCATGCGTTGTTCAACCAATCAAAAACATACTAGGGTATCCCAAAATCCGGGATGGCACGTTGAAATTGAAATCTTTTGGAGCCTGCCTCAGACTCTGCGATAAACCGAGTCCCCTACACTGTATACCGACTTGGTCCCAGGTCAACATGCTAGATACGGTCAGTTGCTCAACGCCCAAACCACTATTCGTTTCCTTCGATATGTCAATGGAACTGACAGCCTGAGAGCAACTGACGCCGCCCTATATATAAGCCCTCGCTCGAATCTGACTCTAGTCTCTAGAAACCCCACGAGATGTCAGAGGGCACCTTTGACCGACATCTTTGTACGTCTCTGACGCCAGAGAAACAAGCAGCCTTAGCAGAACGAGCGAATGCCGTGCTGCTAAAGCTCATACAGACCAATTTCGATACCCAATACGTGTCACACACTAGCTCTCTCGCCGAATTTCGCGATGCAGTCGCAGCCCACGGTGGTCCCAAGATCGATACCGGGATTTTGATACAAGATTTCCACACCCATGTCCCGCTTTCGGATTACGAGTCGTACAAACCCTTCACTGCCAAATTCGATTCGCGGCCATGTAAGGAATCAGAGATCGAGAATCTCTTCGCACCGGGACTTCCTTCCTTTGTGGTGCTGTCCAGTGGAACATCTGGGGCGAAGCCGAAAATCTTGGTGAAATATGTACCAGCGAAACGAGCAACAGTGATGCGCGCCCCCCTCCTTGCTCATGATCCAAAGAGGCAAGGACCAATGGCCGTGGTAATGTATTGTGGTTATCGGGAGCTTCTGGAGGTGGAACGTGAGCCTGGTCAGGTGGTGCAGAAGATTCCCCTTTGTAACATTTCTGGAGCCTTCCTGCGTAAAATCCATGGATGGATCCTAGAGGATGACGAGAGCCGGATGCCTATTGTTGGTATGGTCGGTCTGGAGTGCATGCTTTATGGCACACTGATGGGTTGTCTAGTTCCTGGCTATGTTGCGCCGTGGGCTGCAACGATGATCGGCCACCATCAGTCTTTCCTGAGGATACATGCACTCTTTTTCCTTGCGTGTCGGGATGTGGGCAGCTTTGTCCTATCATTCTCGACATTGTTCATTGATCTCATCCAATATATGGATGATCAATGGGACAATTTTCTAGATTGCATCAGGGATGGGGTTATTCCCGATCTAGATGGCATCGGACATGTTCGAACTTACTTGCAGGTTAGTTACTGCTCGATCCAATCGTAGCTTGTCACTGACCTCACCAGTCTCACTTCCACGCAAACCCTGATCGCGCAGCAGAGCTTCGTGAAATCAGCCGCCCGTTCTCATGTGACGGATGGGCAGTCCGAGTCTGGCCGAATCTGAGCAGGGTTACGGTGATATGTAGCGGCCCATTCGCCACTGTACTCCCCAAGGTATGTTGATTTCTGTTCTGTCACGGTCGGGATTGTGCTCACCAACATGCCTAGATGAGGTCGATTCTGGGGCCAAACGTCAACATAGTTTGCCCGGGATACGCCTCGTCAGAAGGCAGCATTGGTCTTCCGTACCGAGGCGACAATGATACCTTCATTTTGGAGAATGACGATATTCTTGAGTTCTTGGACGTCACACGAGATGAAACGCATGATAACATCCGTCAGCCCGTGGGTATTCCCTTCGTTCTTGAGTCATGGACGTTCACTCACTATTTGTTAAGTGGGAATTGGAACCGGGAAAACTGTATGAAGTCATCATGACGACCAAGGATGGATTGTGGCGCTACCGACTGGGCGATGTCATTCACGTCATTGGGTTTGATTCCGTGACCGATTTGCCAGTCTTCCATTATTCGGGAAGGAAATCGTCAGTTTGCGTTCTTCATCATGTTCGCATATCCGCCTGACGACGAGTCTGAGATAGCTTGGCACTTCGAACTTCGTACACGCTGATTACAGATAGCCAACTCCTGGAAGTTATCCGGGCCATCAACTCCGAGGATGTCCTTCAAGTTCAAGAGTTTACCACCATGCTCGATGATCGTAAAACGCCACCTGCTGTGGGACTCTTCATCGAGCTCTCTGGACCTGCTGGTACGCTGGTGCACCCCTGTATGATGATGTCCATTCATCCATTGAAATGACAGGGCCAAATTCGCACCTTGCATCACAAAAGCTATTCGAAGCTCTTGTGGCCACTAACATCGAGCACGAGCTTGCACTGAAAGATGGGAGGACACGACTCCCGACAATTCGCATTTTAAAAGCCGGGACATTTGCGGAATATCGTCGCTGGAAGGCCGAAAAGATGGTGAATGCTGGTGCAGGACAGATCAAAGTGCCAACAATCCTGCTTGATCTGGCTGTGCAGGAGTGGATTTTGAAGTGGGTCGCAGTGGAACTTTGAGGTGCAGAAGAAGGTGACCGGGGCATCGTGTCAAGAACTTGTACTTGCAAATCTAGTCAGCTGTAAACGATCATCATTGTAACCGGAGATGCGCATTGATATCGAACCCCAGAAAGAACATCATCATTGTGCCTATCCAATGATTTATCCTTCCTGAGCTTAAATACTGTTGTCTCATTGGGCCATCGAATTGGTATGAGTATAGGTGGCCGTGATCGAACCCACATTTTGCCATCACATTCTCTCAAGATCATCCATCTCATACATGCATTTAATACATAATGTCAATAATGCAACATGGTAGACTGAAATATACATTTACAAGTGCTTCAAGAAGTACTCGACAGTCGCCTTGAACGCACCCTCCTTTCCAGCCTTCACCGCAGGCTTCGACAAGTCACCACGGACGGCGAAACCGTGGACGCAACCCGCAAAGTACTTACGCTCGTAGAGGGGAGCGCTAGCAGAGCCATCGCCAAGGATTTTATCGGCATCTGCCTGAGCGTCAGGGGGGAACATCTGGTCGACCTCGCAAGAGTTAATCAGGAGAGGAATGCCGGTTTGCTTGTATTTCTGCACAGAAAAACACCGATCGTGAGATTCGAGAACGTGTATTCGATGATGAAAGGGACAACTTACCTGGAGGTCCTGAGGAAGTTTGAGAAGGGAGGGATGTGCGACAGCTGAGACCTTGATGGCGCCGTCAAATGCGAGGAGAAAGACGTAGCGACCTGGCAAGAGGCGCGTTTTGAATTTGGCAGAGCTTATTCATGCATCATGGGACTTACCACCGAAGCAGTAGCCAGTTGCGGCGAACTCCTTCACGCCCTGCACCTTGAGGGCAGCGATGACCTTGTCGATGTTAGGACGGGTGACGTCGTCTCCGTGGTTGCTGAGCCAGGCCATGAAGTCGAATTTGCCGGGAGTCTGTGCATAATGATATCCTTGGTTATACGCTCGAGATTAGGCAGAATGCAAAGGTTATACCCACGTTGAGAGCATCGGCAGGGATGGGGTTACCGTTGAGGTAGTCGATGGCGTAAGTCTGTAAAGCATTGAGCTACATACCGATGCTATATGACAGGTCGTTCATACCTTGAAGCCGTTCCTGGCAAAGTCATCGGCGAGGAGCTACGCTCGTGGGGTCAGCCCGTGTATCCACACCGATCCTAAGATTTACACACCCGAGCGTTGGGGAGCTCGATACCGAAGACGTCAGGCAAGTAGAGGACAGCCTTGTCCTTGGGGTAGTCGACGGTGGGGGTTGCGACATAGACTTTGACGCCGCCGATCACTTCGACCTTGCCTATGAACGAGATTCAGTCAGATCGAGAGTTATCGGCGTATTTCCGATCACTTTTACATACCCTCTTCGGTACCCTCGTGGCGAACACCTGTTAATCGGAACAACAGATCGATCGATCGACGTTCATCCTAACGAAGGGGCGATTTCCTACCTGAGACACACTTGTCGCAGAGAGACATGGTTGGGATGTAGATATGCTGACGGTCCCAAATCGTGGTCCGGTCCTTATATTCGGTTGGTGGGGAATTTCGTGGAAGAACTTTTTAAACACATCGGTACGATCCAGCCCGGATGCCGAGTAACTCGAGGAATCAAATTGGCTAGCTGGTCTATAAGATATAAACCGTTCACGGCTGTTTTGATTCGGCGGAGACTAGTTGGAGACTGTATACCGATTGGTGCTAAGATGGCTGATAATGCCCATCTACTCAAGTCTGTTGTAGGACCTGGAATGATACTGGGGGCCTTGGAGTGATTTGTACCATGACAGGTCCGCGATGACATGCATGCCTGCCATGCCAGCATGACAGAGCATGACCCACTGTACTTGTCACATTGGGTTCTATTTGCTGCGCAATCATCTTGTTACAGGGCCCACGCTAGGAAAACCAACCAAGGATCAGCGCTCAGCTAGCACCGATTAACAAGCAGATCTATGGAGAAGGTAACACCAATAGTTATCAACCCATGCCCGACTCGCTCGGAGGAAGAAAGGTTGTCGCTTAGGTAATATCCTAGGCGAAGCGTGTCGTACAAATACTCCGAAATCTACTATACTTCCTTGCATGGCCTCGGAGAAATCTTGTTCGTTCTGCTGGTCAGTAGCGTTCATGAATATGTACTGTGAGGGATATGCGGGGGCTAGACCCAGATGACGAGTTTGAAAGGGAGAGGTGAGAAGCCGATGGCTGAGAGGATCAACTTTGATAAGGTTTTTGACAAGCGTGGATGATACAGAGTGATGGATCGGAGGGCGACGGAACGGACGCGATGCGAATCGGAACTTTGGAGGAACTCAAAGGGGATGAATTCACTGTCGTATCTACGTACTTACAGGCGAGTCCTTTTTATAGTAAAAGGAGTGGCTCAGTGGCTCACCCATGAGTCCGTGACGAAGTCTATAAGTACAATATGATCTCATACAATGATACATGTGTGGAGTCCGTAAACGAGTCTAGAAGGCGAGGCTGTGATGACTCATGGCGGCGTCGGCGTCAGTTCCGGACCGAGCTCGACGTGGATCCTTCATGCGTGCGAGCGATGGGTAAGATATAATACACTAGATCACAGTAATCACTCCATCCCGGGAAGCAAGCGCGATACGTCCAGTCCACTCCGAGACGGCCCATGTGGTAAACAATTCTTCACAAACTCGCTTAGCCAACGAACGAACTCAACATCAAACGTCGAAACGGAACACCCACCTGATGCATTCCATGACTGGACGTTCCAAACGACCTTGTCATCAAACGATGGCCCCGTTTCATGGATTAAATCCAAATCGTCGTCATCCTCGAAAGAGGGAAATCGTTCAGATAACAATCGACGCGGATGGGTAGTAAACGCGAGCACGGTATGGTTTATCGTCCCAGTGGGTGTTTTGACACACACGCCACGCAAACCCGAAGATCCCAGAATCCTCGAAGGAGCCCAACTACGCTGCAATCCAAGATAATCGCAGGCTAAAAGTTTGACAGATAATGTGGGGGTGGGGGCCATTCGCAAGTTGATTTGATAATGTAACGTTGCTTCACCTTTATGGTTAGCGATGATGAAGAGCACATATACTTCGTCGTCATGGCAGCGTCCAGAACGAATACGTGAGAGAGAGGTTATCGATTTGATGCGTACACCGGGGAGACGGCGCTGAAGCACAGGCAGAGGATCAGTTCTCTCGTTCTCCTCTGGCAAGATCTTGCTAGGGAGAGGGTATGCATCCACGGAACAGGACCTGAAACAAAGGATATACGGTCCACAAGTTCGCAATTCCACGATCACGTTGTCGGGAAACTATAAAGTGTCGTAATGGTATAAGTGTATGAATTCATGACAAGTCTGTGGTACCTACATGGTCAACAGGATCGTCCAAAAGTAAGGGGACAGTTGTTCGTGTGTTGTTACGCCAGTCCAAAACATCGATCCATGTGTGGCCTTGGCTTGACAATGCAAGGCACAAGTCCGGATCTACGTATGCGCGCCCCAAGCGTGCGTGAATGTTGAAATATGTGACGTGTTGAAAGGATAACTTGTAATCCCACTCGGGTATATCCAAATGCAATGGAACAGAAAAAACATGAACGCTGGATTACGGGCCTGCTTGCTTGTCAGGTGTTCACAACGATTGGCTGGGGTGACGTACTTGTGCCCATTGGAGAGGGCGATGAACAGCATGGAATTGTCGATCGACGTACTGTAGGAGATGAACGTCCAATGGAAGAGTGTCAGACGGGCGCATGGGAAGGACGGAACTCCAGGGGATGAAGAGAGCCTTGTTACATCCCAAAGGTGAACGATCGTTGTGGAGTCCACGGAGAGAACGTATCGTTCGGATACAAACGACAACTCGATAACTTGATCCACTTGTTGTCCATCTGGAGAGATACGATATTTTACACAATCTCTGGGTGCCTGCAAGAGTTTCTCGGCTTTGGATGCTGCAACAAGTGTATGTTCATATTGCGATGGTGACATGGCTTCGAATTCGCTGCGAGAGCATGGTAGAGGTTGGGTTGCTCGCATGCGGTTGTACAAGGTTGACCATATACGAGGATCTTGAGAAAGCTCTCGGAGATATTTGCAGGTCTAGGACAAGAGAACATAGGTCATCGTCAAAACCAGTCCTCCCAAGGTAAAATTGTGTGTATTGCCTTCCGTATCGCAATGAGAGCTTCCGGGTCTAGAAAGCTGAGAATTCGTTGGTGCAATTCAACTGGAAAGTGGTCGAATGCAGATGCTTTCAGATTAGTCGAATCCGAGTTTTGAGACATCAAATGTTCTACAGAGACGAGCGATTTCAAGAAATGTGATGCGAGAATAGTAGTCGTTGTGATGTTGTTGTATACTGTTGACGGTAAGGACGACCCACTTACACTCCGGGCTCATCAGATCAATCCATCTCGTCTGAATCGAGTGCTATTCAAAGACACAGTCGGATAACCCCGAAGGACCCTGTCCAGCTAGAAGTGCTTCAAGAAGAACTCGACTGTCGCCTTGAAAGCACCTTCTTTTCCAGCTTTGACTTCAGGTTTCGATAAATCTCCGCGAACTGCGAAGCCATGAACACAACCTTCGAAATACTCTCGCCTGTAAGTGTCGGTGTTGGTAGAACCCCCTCCAAGAATAGTATCAGCCAGTGCTTGTTTTTCCGGTGGAAACTGCGAGTCCACGGTGCAAGAGTTAATCAGCAGGGGGATATTTGTTTCTCCGAATTTCTGTGCGGAATCGATAGTAAAGATGCATATGTGAGGGCACGACTGACCTACATGGAGATCCTCGGGGATCTTCAGGAGGGAGGGATGTGCAACTGCAGCGACCTTGATGACGTTGTCAAACCCGAGGTCAAATACGTAGCGACCTAGCGACCGATTTATTGGCAGTGGCATCACCCCGGCGGAGCCGACTAGAGACTTACCACTGAAGCAGTAGCCAGTTGCAGCAAACTCTTTCACACCCTGCTCTTTGAGTGCAGCGATAACCTTGTCTAGGGGAGGGCGGGTGACTCCAGCGTTGTGTTTGGAGATCCATGCTGTAATATCGATTTTGGGATCCTTGTAATCATTGAGTTATTGTGATGAGACAAGATGGTTAGTGCTCACATCAGCAGCTTCAATGGGAACGGGATCACCGTTCAGGAAGTCCACGGCCACGACCTGAGAGAAATGGTTAGAAGGAAGGGAACTTGGTTCAGAACAAAGACTTACCTGGAAACCATTCCTCGCAAAGTCGTCGACCAGAAGCTATGATCGAAACGGTAAACAAACCTGCGGACCAGATGTCGGGCCATATGAGATGAATACCTGATGATTGATGAGATCGATGCCAAATATATCAGCAAGGTAGAGAAGGGCCTTGCCCTTTGGATAATCTACAGTCGGAGTTCCGACGTAACATCGAACGCCGCCAATGACTTCAACTTTACCTGAAACCAGAATGAGCAAGAGGGCGGTCTATGGTCCACAGTTGCATACCCTCTGGGGTTCCCTCGTGGCGGACGCCTAGGTAGGCAAAATCTTAGTTGGATGAAAAGGACCGGCAAATGGTTACGCACCTGAAATACAGTCACGGCAAAAGGACATGATGGCGAATGAAGAGTTACTTCATATAGGAGGCCGTTGCGGACGAATTCGAAAAGTCTTAGCTGATCATAGGGGCGACCAAGCAGCCCGACTGTACCATTCACCCCGGATCACGTACCTCAGACCCATGATGACCACTTCCCTAAAAGTAACATTCTATAGTCATCTTCAAGTTTACCTTGGATCGCGGTGATGTCCACGTGACCGGTGTAATGATCGGTTGGACAATGATTTCCATTTTTGGGATGTTCCAAAATCAGTGCACCTCCCTGCAACTGTTGTGCTCGTCCGCTCCGATGCCCCCTCAGCCTGGCATGTTCGCTCTTCCCTACGCCTCCACTCCGAATGCTAGAGCAGACGTTATCCACGTTCACCACACTCAGCTCGCTGGTCCTAGCACTAGAACCCACGGTATGCTCCCTCCTTCTCTCCCCCGTATGCCCTGCATCTCACACGACCCAAGAGGAACCGAAGCGAGACAAGAAACGCAAAGACGCATCCGGAAAAGCAGGCAAAGAAATGATAGATCGAAGAGACGAGTTCGTGTCTTTACCTGCTCTTCCTATCACTGCCCTCACATGTCCCTCACAGAGGCAGGCATTTTGCAGAAAGCATATCCGCCCTCCATAGCGCCGCAATACAACTCGCATCTCGTCCGGAGACTCATCCATTGTACAATCTACGCATGTATCCATTGTCCCTAGAGCGCTCGGCAACCCTCGCCCAGCTCACGTACGAAGAAAAGCACGGCCTCGCAGCAATCGAAACTGCCTACGATGAAGAGCGAGAGAGAGTCGAACAAGAGTGGCGAAGAGGTCGAGACCGTGTTCGAGAGCGCCTCCTTGAAGGCATCGAAGAACGCAGGCGAAGAGCCAGGGAGGAAAAGGAAGGCGAGGGTGCCGTAAACGGTCCGTTCCCCGCGTCCTCATTCCCCGTCAGGCCACTCATCCCATTCTTGTAGATGTCTCTCTAGACTCACAGACTCGTGCCCACATTACCCGTAAACTTCGCAATAAACTCGGCACATCGCCACCTCCGACCCCTCTCGGCCTCGGCACGTTGGGCCTCGCGAACGGCAGCATGACGCCCATCATCTCTGGTCCTCTCACAAATCCTCATTCACTCTCGGTCGACGAGATACCCTCCCCATTCCCCTTCCCGCTCACCTCCGTCACCCTCCCAAATGGCCACGCAAATTCAGGTGCAGGCAGCGGTCCCATTAACGGAAGCAGACGACGCAACAAAGGTGGCGGAGCGCACCCAAGTACTGTCGGCACCGGTGGGCTCGGAAAGAGTCTCGCCTTCCTTAACCAAATCAAAGACACCGAGATTGACGCTGATTTGATTGAGATCAGACGAGGCACGAAGAGGCGCAGAGCAGCTGCTGTATCGTCTGCAAAAGTATCATAGCAGCCGCTTGTCAACATGTCGTGTCACTCGTGTGTTGTATTATTCCTCCAGGTCAATTGGATACCGCTACTGTATTATCTTATCTATCGGAATCGGAACACGGAGATCAAAATATGACCATCTCGACAGTACTGAAAGTCGATTGACCCACGTTTTGAACTCGACCAACGATGTCGACCACGAAGCGGACATTCCCCCCACTGTACAAGTCAACGGGAAATGCAGACACGGACAGACTAGCGTTCTTCCACATCCTCGAGCGATTAAAGGTGCCCACTCAGTTCGCAGTTCACCATTGCATATTCACCACCCACCCAGACCCAGAAACGGACAGGCTGGATTGATCACGATGCATGTCGCGTTTACCTCTATACGTTCACGAGAGCTGACCCGCGTTATGACCATAGGTCCCAAACCCAGAGAGGTGCGTCCATATACGCTGTGACTCTCCGGCCCGCACGCGCCGAAGTCCTTCGATCACAGCATCTCGGACCACATGTATCGCATGGCAGTATTGGCCATGTGTACGTCCGACGCTACGCTTGACGTCTCCAAGTCAGTATTCGCTGCGCCCATGCCCTGGGGCGTCGTTGACGCACACCCGCTGAATCCTTTCGTTTGTTGCAGGTGCGTCATGATGGCGGTCGTACACGATCTCGCGGAGGCACAAGGTGATGAACGACGCGTCTCTCGTTCTTTTCACATGATACCGACTTGCTGCGTATCATACAGTCGGAGACATCACGCCCCGCGAAGGCATTCCAAAGGAAGAAAAACGACGTCTCGAAGCGGTGCGCTCCAATCGTTTGTTCCTATCCGTCATCCAACGAACGTGAACAGGAGGCTATGCACAACTTCGTATACGACATGCTTCACGCAAGTCCAGCCGCGCTGCGCATAGAGGCTTTGTGGAAGGTCAGTATATGCGCTTGGATCCCCCCGATGGAAGAACGATCAAGGTCTAACGCTTCCTTCCACGCCCACCCGTACGTTCGTCTCTCCAGGAATACGAAGAAGGAACGACACCCGAGGCCAAGTTCGTAAAAGGTATGTAGCACATTCTTTACTCTCTCCAGCCCAGAAGCTGTTGATATGCGTCTCTCTGATCCTTGATACATTCAATCAATAAAACCCTGACATGATGAATTACGACCGTATCTCCAGATCTAGATAGACTCGAGATGGCCTTGCAAGGTTCGTCATAGGAGTTCTCATTAATGTGGATTCTCCACCTGAAATGAACTCCCTTCCCCCGGCCTGAAGCGCGCGAGTACGAGAAGGTTGGAGAGCCACGCGATCTACAGGGATTCTTTGACAGCAGTTTGCCGCACCTACGGCATCCCGAGGTACGTCACTGGGGAGATACGCTCGCCCGGGAACGGGATGCTAGAAGCGAAGAAGCGTAGCGCCACAGGGATCCCTCATGTAGAATGTTTATCTTTCCGTGAAGGTTATAGATCGAGGTCAATCTCTAAACAAGCCTATCTGCAAACCTAGCCGAGTGGACAGCACCTCTCGAGCACCTTTCGAGCACCCAGTTTAGGTATAGTAGTGAGTAAAGGTTAGCCGTACCAATCAGAATCCTGGTTAGGCCCCACGTAGGCTCGTGAAAGTCTCGAAAACACAACGTAATTGTCACTCTTTGCAGATCAACGTCGTTGTCGATAAAGTTTAGATTTCGATAGACGAATGTGGATGCCAAGTATTATACAGCCAGAGGCGAGTCTGGCGAGCCTACAGTGATGCGGAGGAATGTATGTCCGGGACGCGATGATGATAAGGATATCGATAACCAATGTAAAAACGGGTATGCCGACGTGCAAAGAAAAGAAACAGCCAAAGAGAGGCGGGGTTCCTGAGGAAAGGTTGTGAGTTGGTCGCAAAACGTTTACCGCTGCTATAGGTGATGCCTTAGACTCCTGTCTCCAATTTTTTCTCTGTGCTGGCCTCGAGCGAACCCTCTGCCAACGCGATAATCCTTTTCGACACTTTACTCCGGTTCCGGATCGTAGATCCGTATATGAACAGAACCTACCAACGAAACGGTCATTGTCAGCTGAAACCAAGGAAAGGCACGACGGTGGAAGGAAATGATACTGACAAACGGGATTGGGATCATAGCCACAGCAATCAGGGCAAAGAGCATATTTGCCCACTTGTACGTGAGGCTGCCGTACATCTGCTGGGAAAAGAGCGGGAAGATCGCTCCGAGGAGGTTACCTGTCACCAAATCAGACGACGCAAGGTTTCAGACTTTGCGGATGGGATACACACGACACATGCTTTGGCCCGCCAACGCAGAAGATGCATATGGTCCGTAGCTTGATGGTATGCATCAGGTCAGTTGCAGTCATCGTCTGTTTACATGAGGGAACGTACCAATCAGCGAGGTAGACGAAGACGGCCTGGTAGATGATGAATGCGCCGACAATGAAGATCTAATAATACCATACCCTAGTCACTTACCGCAAAGACACGATGGAATCACAGAACTTACGGTAAGACCGATCAACGGGACAATCCAATGTATAGACGGATGCGCGGTCCACCCATATATGAACATGCCTACGGGAAGCAAGACAGAAGCGACAAGGGCGAGGCAGAGACGCGCCTCAGGGCCTTTGCGGTCAATGTATTTCCTTGTCGCCATCTCAGAACATCGATGCTCTCGAAGAAAGGGCGAGATAGACAAACTTGTAGAGTACCTCCTGGTACATGTTTGCGAACCAACCAATCGTGCTCCCAAGACTACGCAAGTGAGTCAACGTGGAGAACGGAGGAAATGGAACGGACGGACGTGATGCAGATGTACGCCGTTCCTCTCTCGCCAATGGTGAAGTTATAGATCGACTGCATCTCTCCAGAAATGGAGCTACAAACACCTCAGAAAGGACGGAGGGGCAATCATATAAGAACTCACTCGATGATACAGAACAACACGCCCCATGCGAAACCGATCCAAAGCTTCAGGCTTGTCAACTAGAGTCATTGTTGGTAAAACGATCATGTCCCTACACTAAAACTCAAGACCACTGGCTCAGTCACGAGCAGACCTTTGATCGACGAGATGTCAAGAAACTTCGAGTGTTTGAGATAACGTGACGTACTAATAGGTCGTGTACTCGAGATCTTGATCGACGTCAATAGGCTAGGCTTCTCGACTTCTGCCCTTGAACGGTATCGCTCGTCTTTCGTTTCATTCCTCAACTTGCTTGCAAGTCGAGTGAGGATGATGTCCGAGCGTGTCTCTGTCAAGAACAAAAGAACGCTGACGAAGTATACACCGCTGACACTGCATATAGTCGTCATATCGCACCCCATGCAGGTCGTCAAGACAGCATAAACCACTTACATCGCGGATATCCACTGTATCCATCTCCAACCTAGTTTCTCGTTCGATTCGATCCACCCGGCAAGTAAAGGTCCAGAACCTGTTGACCCGATAGCCGAGATTGCAAACAGTGCCATAGGAAAACCACGCCTGATAGAATGAGCGACGTAGGCAAAAACTTAGCGGGGGGATAATTACTCATGAGGCTTCCAGATATCGGCGATGGTACCGCCCACGAGCGTCGAGCCCGTTGATCCGAACGAACCGCTAAGGAAACGAGCGACGATCACCGTTTGAATATTCGGAGCGCTGTGGATGTCGATGAGCACAGCCAGGGGTACCGTGTGGAGGTACTTACAGGGCAATCATGATGTGCGTGAGCGTGAATAAAAGGATGGTTACGATGTACAGTCGAAATCGTCCGAACTCTTCTGATAACGAAGATGTGAAGAGTGGGACGAGGGCAAATCCTACGGCGTATACGCTCAGACCAACTGTCGCCTCGAACGAGGAGATAGTGAGCTGTGAGATCATTGAAGGGACACCCATGGTGTAGGAAGAGATGGCGGCGGCTTCAAGCGAGAATTGGTTTAAGGGCAAGACAAACAGAAGAGAAGGATACGAACTTACCGGTGATTCCAGTGAAGCCACAAGCGGTGATCGTGATGACCCATTTTTTCAATGGGGAGAAGTTTATTGGGTTGCGGGTATCTCCGTCTTCGAAATCAACCTGAAGACGGTCAGCTGCGTCGACAGAGAACTCAAGAAATGATACGTACGAACAGGATCGCGTCCTGGACAGTGGACGGTTGAGAGTGCTCAGCGGAACGCTTGCTCGAAGTCATGCTGAGCTGAGCAGGGAAAAGTACGGACTGCGTAGAGAACGTTCACACTGTGGTCAATTTTAACCCGTTCTTTTAATCTCAGAGGCACATCCTTCTCGCTCCCTTATTATCCAGCCATCAGGGCCGCAACTGGGCGCAGATCACGATAATAAGACAGCAAGAAAGAATGTTCAATTTTCGATTCGACCTCGTCAACGAAGCAGAATTGGCACAGGTCATTTTGCGAATCTGAGCTCACCGTACCACATGCGATCTTCTTGGACGCGTCGCAAGCTCACTGAGGACATGATTGTCATCCTGTCACCCGTCTTATGGCACGGCTCCCTTGGCTCCCATGCTGTCAGTGATGGATTAACTTCGGTCGTTATTTGGCTTGGTATGGCAAAACCTTCGGAATTAAACATGTGCAAACAGCCATGCCCAACTCTTCAAGGAATGGCAAGTATCAGCACCAATACATAACGAACGGGTGACACCGAGTCTTATTTGTAGAGCAGCTAAAACTTTATGGTGATGCTGAATTTAAGATTCAATTTATAACCGTGACTACACCTACATACATGAATGAATCCAATCGAAACCGCCCTTGAAATATGCCAAATTTTCCGATGACACCGGCGGCCAAGTTAACGCTCCTAGTATACCAATTATAGTGCGATCTCGTGTCTCGTTTCTGTTCGTAGATCCCAGATTCCATGTTGAGTGATTGCATAGGGGTGATTCAAACACACCCAAATAGCGCCGCGTCAAAGTGCACTGATCGCGTTCGAGCAACAACGCGTCCCAGTGGCTGCGGAGTCACCGGCGGCAGCCATGGAAAAGTTCACCCAGAGAATGAAGGACCGCAACACAGATTTTCACTCGGAATCCAGTACTCGCATGCTGCAACGTCCGCTTGCCGTCAAGTCCGGGGAAGGCGTCGGTTTCCAGGTCATGGGCTCCTCGTTTGGACCTTCCATACCAACTGTCACCAACGTGAAAGCTTCCAAGAGTATGTCCAAGCCCCGATCCATGCTCCCTCCCAAACCGCATGGTCCCAACCGCATCACAGGCGATGAGAGTGATGATGAACTATTGCTGTCCTCTCAGCCCTCAAGTAACGTGTCGTCGCCCGTGAAACGTGCCCCGAAGGGAAAGAATCGCGATCCCCTTTCTGAGAAGGAGGAAACCGTTCGCGTCAATGGTCGTGTTCTTCCCGCCCACCCCAACTACAAGCCATCGTCATTAAATACCATGAAGAATCTTAAGTTCACCAAGACCAAGAAGAACGTCTCTCCCGGTGATGCTCCCCGGGAGGAGCCCCCGTCATCCTCTCTCCAGGACTCACAGGATAACATCCTCAACACGATTTCAGATGATCTGGATATTCATAGCGACCGACCTACTTCGCGACAGAGGCGTTCCGAGACATCTAAGCCCAAGCCTCCTTCCCCGCCAACCAAGGATGTCCGCCAACCAGTTGCTAAACCCCGTCCGCGGCCACGTATTATAATAAAGTCAAAATCTCCCGTTCGCGAGCGCGATACCAGCCCAGAGTCCACCCCTCGGCCTGCGGTGCGGAAACGCGAGTTACCGTTGCGTTCAAAATCACCAGAGGCATCTGCGAAGGCGAAGAGCAAGCAAACTGTCAAGCTTGCCCCCTCGTCATCGCGTCGGGAAATCCAGGAGTTCCCCGTGTCACTCCAGGCTAAGGAGAATATCTCGGATGGTGCATGCAGCGGTGATGGCTCGTCCAGTAAAACCAAAAAGGGCACTATATCGCGCTCTCAAACATTGGTTTACGCTCCTAAACCGTTACCTCTTCCTTCCCCACTAGGACAGAAAACCATTTCGCGCGGAAACACCTTCCCGAACTTGTCGCCTCTTGCTTTGACCAAAGACAAGGGCAAAGCACGGGAAGCTTCCCCGGAAGTGGACGAAATTGACTTGACACAGAGGCGGGAGAAGCGCGGCGGTCCCAAACCCTTCCCAATGAGTTCTCAGATGCTCGCCAGTATTAACAGATCGCCGTCACCCACCACGAGTATCCTTACACCGACGAAGCGTGTGTCGGATGACAGCGGTGGAGAGCAAGGACGCACTTCGAAGAAGCGCAAGGACGCACGTTCAGGGTGTGTTCTCATGATCCATTGGCGAGCTTGTTATTCTTATTGATGCATGGAAATCCTTGCAGAGTGTTGGATACCCTGGATTACCTCAACGAACCTTCCATGGTCCTGGAGGACGACTCCAGTAAGTCGACATTGTTCTGGGAGACAGATTGGTTTAACCTTCCCAAGTCGATTTGGGCTATGCACGAGATCCTTCGAAGATGTGCCCCTACTGTGACGAGAGACTTCCTTCCCATCCAACTCCCTTTCTTCAGAACTTGCTTACAACGGCTCGCAAAAAGTCTCGTGCCGATCCACGTCCACGCAATCCTCGCGGTTTGAAGGCGCCGTTGACGATTTATATCTCGGTCTGTCAAAGACACCGTTTCGAATCGCACCAGCTCCCTATTGCGAGCGAGAAAGGGTGGCCTAAGACGATTGACTTCGCAAAGGTTCCAGGCAGAGTGAGGGCAATGAAGAAGCAATTAGAGGCCATCGTCATGGACGAGGACGATGTTAGCGATGTCGAGGAAGTTGACAACAATGACACGAGCAGAGGACCGAGGAGTCGAAGCATCTTCTGGAGAGAAGTCAAGAAGGAGGTGAAGAAGCAGGGGACTCGTACCGCGATGGGTGTCAAGGGCCAATTCGCGAGCTTCGAGAGGACACAGCCCGGATAGTAAGTCGTTCCTTGTTCAAAGGGAATTTGAGATGACACCTGATTCTCTGCAGCTACGGTGAACAGGGCTCCGTTATCATCCACCAGACACTCTTTGATCTTTTCCCGCCTTCCACATTCGACGCGTCTCTGATTAGACCTCTCGCTCCTGCCGAATTCATCCAGCGCATCCTTGTCCCTGAGGCAGCCGTTCGACTCATCGCTCAAGATCTCTGTGCCGACCTCGAAGACGCTATCGTCACCCTACGTGAAAGCGCGCAGTACGGTGTCGCGATGTTCCCCGACACGAGCGAGAGCAAGCGCAAAGGTGCCGACGTAGATGATGATGAGATGGGTGTGGCAGACCAAATCGTCATGGAGCGTGCGAGAATGCGTAGGAAGGAGCTTGCCGAGGAAGAAAGAGTTGAAGAAGAGATGTTAGAGGAAGAACGGGCTGCCCAGCGAGCCAAGGCGCGGGAGACGCAGAGGGAGAAGGCGCTGGAGCGGGCGAAGCGTGTACGGCAGGCCAAGGGGTTTACGGAGGACAAGCCTGGAGACGCGTCGGAGCTATCTGAGGCCAACACGACGACGAGGCGGACGAGACAGGCTACTAGACAGCGGACGACTACAGACAACTCTGAGTCGGATGCTATGTCCGTGGATAGTTCAACCAGTCGGCGATCCACGCGAGCGAAGAAGCCCACTCGAAGTGTTCCGGAGAAGACTCGTGCCAAGGCTAAACCCGACTCTGACGCTTCGGAGGGCGATGACTTTGTAGAAGTCGTCAGCGATTCCAGGAACAAGGCGCCAATCAGAAGGAGTAGAACGAGAGAGCCGAGCGTTGATCCCACTGCACATAAGATCACTGGGGGCACGAGACCACGAGAGCGGAAGAAGGGCTTTGGTGGATTTGCATCGCTGACCAACGAGGACGACCACGAAAGCACCCCGCGGCCATCCAGGCAACGAACAACAATACCCCAAGCAAATCTTTCGGGCGAATCTGAATCAACGAAGAGAACCACTTCTGGAAATGGTTCGGAAGCACGCGGATCGCCTCCCCAGGCCGCGAGGAACCAGGCCACCTCGAGGTGAGACAGGCGCCCACGTTACCTGCCAATCTCGTCCCCTGATCATCCGTGTTCAGCACTGCCAATCATGACGACGGCTGGTCTCGAAGTTTTAGATCAACAGTCCCTGATGAAGGAGATTCCGACACATCGAATACAACTCAGAGGTCTCAGAGACTGGTACGAACCCCACAGCGAAAAGGTAAATTTAATTCGTGGTTGTTCAGCGAGCCGTCGACGCCTACTTCTGATTGATGGTGACCTGCTACTCCTTTTTTATTTGCCTGGCAAACTTTGGGCATCCCGCAATCGTTCGTTTTCACTACTTTACCCATGCAGTATAACTTCAAGTTGTAGATTTGGATTACTTATCACGCTACCCTACATACAATTACCAGTCGCATTCCCGCATCGGATTAGCTCCACGCCTCTGTTTGCCACACTTCCTTCAACTCTCGCCCACCCCGCTCGTGTTGAACAAGCTTATGACCCAGGGCCGCGACGGAGAAGATCATATGCATACTAGATGTTGTAAACATTGTACTGCTACCGTGACACGTCAAAGTTAAAACGTTAATGTTCAAATGTTCAAGCCTCAGGCCGCCCACTGGGCATGCCACGTCAAATGAGGTCAAATGACTGTCGCTGGCCTTAGTGCGACTCCATAGTATGTACGCGTCTGAGCCCACCAGCTTCGCCCTCTTCCGCTCCATTGGCGACCCACTCGTAGTAACTGGCCGCAACAGGCTCGTGATCGATAACCAGCCAATTCAAGTTGCGGGAATCAAAGGGAGGTGACTTCTTCCTCATGCATTATAAATGCCATCAGCGAGGTGACGAGCTCCAAAGCCATCGTAACATCGCCTACAGCGAACCAGCCTGAGAGTCGGACTCGCAGGCGATCGTGAGTTTCCTTTCCTTCAAATTTAGGACTCTCTGATGAACCACACGTCATTACTACCGCAGAAGGACAACGGGTGACCACTTTGTGTGCGCTCTCTTTTGTCTTGGAATTCTTTCTACATACTATCTGTCGTCCGCACATTCAAGTCTGTGACGTGTCCACGTCCCGTTCATCTCTAGCAAAGGCCCCCTATGCATCCCTCACTCTGGACGCAAGTTGCATATTCTTAACTCACGCGATCTCAGCTTCGGCAGACGAATCTACTCTTTATGTGGCCGTCAACAAGTACACCGCACGGTCCGCACCACAGCACATGTCCGTCCTCTCCGGATCTTCTTGATTGGTGGCCGCGACTAATAATAGGCAAGATTCGCATCCATTCGGTACTTCTTCGTTCGAATGGGCTGGTCACCGATCGCCACAGGCCGTTTACTTTGGAAGCAGATTTCCTCGTACATCCAGAGGACACTATCCAATACATAGGCCCCTGCTCATGTCGTGCTTTGGTACACCGTGGTCCAACCTCAATCGATGTTCTGAATTGGCAAGACGGTACAAGATCGAGTATTGCTATCCTGCCAGAGAACCTTGATGGGATGGTGAGCATCAAACCATATACTGGGAACTTTGTCCTGATGGTATTTACACACCTTGGTGGGAGTGGAATGGTGTGACATCCTTGCGATTTTGTGGCCCGTATGTCCTATGCTTCAGGCTCCATTCGATTGAAGCATACCCGCTCCATCCGGGAACCTGCGAAGCCGTAACATCAGTTTCCCGTCCCGTGCTTCAGCACAGATTCCGCTCCATGACTTTCGAAACGGTTTCCCTCTCGTGCATCCGTCACTCATCCTGCTCATCTGGCGATGTTTTCTCTGTCTTCATGCTTGCCAACGATCTATCCCAAGGGATGTTGCATTATTGAATCACCCTGATGATGATGCCTATGCTTTCATTGAACACGGCAGTTTCGGCACTTAGTCCGGTTCTGGGTGACGTTTTGTCGGGGCGCGCTTTGTACGACTCGTATGCCTCTGCGTGGGCTTTGGGCTCTGTGGGATTGTGAGGCGTGTGGGTCGGTGGCTCACACTCCACGATGACCCCAACGTGATTTACACACCCGGATAGACTTCGTCTTGGAGAACAATGTTCCTCTCAAGAAACTCCGAATGAGTCGGACGAAGGACGCTGTGCATGGATGGGAAAGTGATTGCAATAGTTCGGTTGCGCCATCCGCGAGGTTCGCCTTCATCTTCACACTTCCTAGTCCGGATTAGTTACAGCTCTTACTAGATTATATCAAGGCGTGTGCTGTCTCGGAGTTGGCTGGGCACATTGCACTCAGTTCAAGGACTGGAGCCATTTTAACGTTCGGCGTTGGAAGAGTAAGATTGAGGATATATGATATCTTTATTCTTTGCATTGACTAAGTGGATGTACGAAGGGAATCATCGTGCCAGGCGCTGGGTCTCTCTGCATAGGGTCCAAAGATCGGAAAGATCTAAACATCGGACATGTCGATCGGCGTGCTTCAAAGGCGAAGCGATCCCACAGGACAACTCGGATCAGCTTTTCGGACGTGCCGAACCTTCGAATGCTTCCAATCAAGTTCGAACTCATCGTACTGGTATGGCTTCCGGTGTGGGACCCAACTTGGACCCAACAGTGGTACAGTCTAACGTCCATAGGGGGCAATCACTTATGTAATTCCGTGACTAACATTAGCTTAGTCAAAACCTGGTTCCTTGCAAGATGGATTGCTCATCCCGCTCATGTCAATGACATGTGCTCATCAACAACGTGAATACGAATCCCCTCGGCAATGTGGCCAGATCGGCTTCATTTGTGAAGTGCAAAGTATAAAAAAAGCTTGGATTAGATGATGTCGCCGCTAAGGCTATCTGCTCAATAGCTCAAATCATCAATCATCATGTCTCTCTGCCGTGACTGTATCAAAGGTGTGTGCCATCTGTTTGCTTGAGCTCCCCATTCTTCATTCACGCCTTGAGCGCGATAGGCGTCCGCCACGAGGGAAATCCAGAGGGTACGCAACTCAGGACGTTTCCAGAACCTTTTGCTCATTCCATACCCAGGTAAATACGAAGTCATCGGCGGCGTCCGATCCTACGTCGGAACTCCCACCGTCGACTACCCAAAGGATAAGGCCATCCTCTTCCTCAGTGATGCTTTCGGAATCGATCTCGTCAATAACCAGGTATGTATCTGAGCTGTCGACGGAGACCAGGTTCATAGGTTCACATCTCGAGAACAGTTGCTGGTCGATGACTTTGCTAGAAATGGTTTCAAGGTATTGATTCGGATGCAAATAGTTGTTTCTTGCAGATGAATACTTGTCAGGTTGTGGCCATGGATCTCTTCAACGACGATCCGGTCCCAGTAGAGGTCTTCGAGGTGAGTTTGGAAATGAAATGCTATTTTTCTTGGTGGAGTGGCTCAATGCCAGTGGTTCTCAGACCGGTCAATTCGACATAAAGGCTTGGTTCCCAAACCATCTGCCGAGTGCTAGCCGCCCTGCCGTCGACGAAGTGGTTACTGCTCTCAAAGAGCAGGGTATAACGGACTTTGCCGCAGTTGGCTATTGCTATGGTGGTAAGCCTTCCGCTTGGCTTAACCGAGAAGGCACGAGATCGAACATTACACTGTACCAGGTCGCCACGTCTTTGATCTTGCATTCGAAAAGGTCATCAAGGTGTCTGCTGTCGCACACCCCTCAATCCTGAAAATTCCGGAAGACCTCCACGTGAGTAGCTATCCCGTGCACCCGCGCGGGCACCCCCATACTTTATGCCATCTCTGCAGAAATACAACGAGACAAAGATCCCCCTACTCATCAACTCCTGCACGGTTGACCAGCAATTCCCACTCGAGGCACAAGCACAGGCCGATGCAATTCTCGGAGGAGGCTCCACCAACACGGACACGTACAGGCGGGAGTACTTTGACGGATGCGTGCACGGTTTCGCAGTTCGTGGAGATATGTCCAAACCTGAAGTCAAAGCTGGGAAAGAAGGTGCTTTCAAAGCGACGGTGGATTTTTTCTTGAAACATTTGTAATTTATTCGATTTCACGTTTCAAATCTGCTAGACTGATAGATTGCCTTTGTACATATCTGATAAGCGGTTAGCTTCGAGTCCCCATTTCCAGCCATTTCCCCACTAACAGACAGGTATACAGCCGCAAAGGGAGACAGAGGGTGACAGTCGTGATTCCGTTCCGTGACAGCTGTCGGACAATTGCTTCCACAGTGGAACTCGGACGTCCTCCGAGACTCCTCCGCGAGTTGCATGGGTCGCCAGGCACAAGTGAATTTCGCCAACGTGGCTGCACACTGGAAGAACCCAAGTTTGCGAGCACGGATTGGAGCTTGGGGTAAGTCAGTGGGGCTCATGGTTTCGCTATGTGCAAGTTCTTCGCCCTAGAGCTTGCCAGTCGATCCTTCCCGGGCAGTTGGAGGTATTTACTCGGAGGTGATCAGAATATCGTAACTAGTATCGTAATGTTCGAGGACGAGATCATGCGCCGATCCAGATGATTCGATTGGTATTTTAAGTCGAGTTGGACCACTATTATTTCAAGTTACCCGAACAGCCTCGTTGAACTCCGAGTACTCAGCCTACTCTTGAGGCGATACCACCACAATTCATGACCACAACATGCATCAAGAGTCGCTCGTCGATATCGATTCTCCAACTTATATCCTTTACTTGCCTCTAGAATTGTATCATCTTATCTTTACTTTCCTCGAGATCAAAGCGCTTCTTGTACTACGGCAGGTACTCCACATCCAGCTCGATTCCTTACTTCAGTTGACACGAGTCCTCTCTCCCTGTCAGACATGCAAACATTTCCTTCTAGTCACTCAAGAACCTGGCCTTTGGATCGCCATATTCAACCAGATGCAAGCAACGCAACCTCTCCCTTGTAGCCGCGGCGAATTCGAAGCGATGCCGCCAGCGAAACGCGAACGCCTCCTGATGGTGGCGTCTGAACTCGAAAAGTCATTCCTGGTTCCCAGGGAGCGTGTTACGCACACGATCGTTCCTGCACAACAGCCAGAGTGCTCGTTGAAAGAACTAGCCTTTGTATCGGACCGCTTTCTACTGTCCGCGGACACCACCAGCTTAATCAATGTCTGGGACACATCGAGACTCCCATCGTCCTCTTCCACCTCTTTGTTTCCTTCTGCCCGGTTACGGCTCTTACAGTGCCGATACCTCTCTCACACAGTCTTGCTGTCGAATGAAGGTCCAGACACACTCTATGTTGCCGTTGAGAGAGACCACCCCACCGAACGCAGGTTTGTCCTTCGAAAGTTTACGTTTACAAAACGTTGCCTGATCGAAGCCTGATCGCGCAGCATCTACGTTTATTCGCTTTTCTTACAGCCGAACGCGGAAGGCTTTATGTATTTTAACATGATTGCAGATTTTCCCGTGACCGAATCAGAACATTTCGGATACATGGATCCCCCTTCATGTCGTGCTCTGATATACCACTCCTCAGATTCGGTTGACATTTTGAACTGGAAAACCAAGAGTCGCATAACTGTGCCTATGCCACCAGTCCACATTGGCGATCTGGTGAGCTAATATTGTATACATCCCGCGGATCACGTCCTCAAAGCGCACACATTAGTGGAATGGGTTTTCAAAGCTGCGATTTGTCGGCCCGTACATCCTGTGTTTCAGGAATCGAACCATCGAAGCGCACCCAATACCAGGTGAAACCGGCGGAGCCACTTCTTTGCCCCCGTTTCACCATGGATCCAATGCCGTAACCTTCAGAACGAGTTCCCTTTCCCATGTGCGCAAGTCGTGTTGCGACTCTGGGGAGGTTTATACCATCTTCATGCTCGTCAATGACGTTTTTCGGGGAACGTTGCACTATCGAATCGAGCTGAGGATAACGCCGGTGCCTTCGATGTCTCTCAAGTTGTTAGGGAAAGGAGGATCGGAGTTATCTTCACCGCCTGCACCTCCGGACCCGAATGCGGACACTGATGAGGATGAGAGTTTCCCTACGCCCCCATTTATTTCGACGATGGGGTTGGGCCACACGGGGTTCCACGGGGTATGGGTAGGGAGGGAGAGGGGTAACATCGATCGCAAAGTGGTCGCGTTTTCAACCAACCTGAATAGGCTTTCTTCAAAGGACGACAACTCTTTTGAGGGAATTCTTAACAACCACAGGTTGGACCGCTTGATATCCTGTCTTAATGGGAAGGTCATCTATGCATTTTCATCCTATGATCTGCGAGGTGCGTTTGTCTTTCGTTCTCTAGAAAGCGGTTGACGATTGACGCGAGTATCGAGATGACGTTACGGCCTCTGCGGTTTCAGAGAGTGGGTGCATTGCGCTTGGTTCCCGGATTGGCCACGTAATACTTATCTGATCTCGACGAGTTCGAAGGCGTTGTTGGACGGGGGTAGCTATCTTGTGTATCACTCGTATATTGATGATTGCGCGACGATCCTTGACCAGCGTAGCCTCTTCAGGGGATGCTTTATTACCAAATCGTGCTCGTGGTAACACGAATTCCGCTCTATCTGTCAGAGTTTCGGCATGAGAGGTTCAAAATCACAGGAAAACATTCCCGGTGCGCTTTAGGCTCTGCAGGACTTCGCGGCACATCGGTCGAGAAGCGAATCACCACCCGGGTCCGCAGAGTGTTCGTGTCCACCACGCACTGAAGTATGTTGCGTGCTGATGAGTCGGAGGACAATTTACCTCAGCTGATGCCACGACTGGGCGGGAAGGTGGTCGCGATCCTTGACGTGGACGAAGAAGCTGGAGGTTCATTAGCGTTCTTTCGTTACACTGTCATGCTGATGGGTTTTCGTTGAGGATCATGATGATATATGTTCTGTAGCTGACTTGGAAAATTGCGCTCAACACGCGGCGTCTCGGTCTTCTAATCTGGGACTATCAGCTCGAAAGAGCAAGTTGTGTGTTGTACGAAGTATGTATTTAGGATTTGAATCCGCTATCTGCAAGTGCATTGTGTTTTGCGTAATGAATAACGAGGGAACGTCTGCAGGAAGTTCAAGATGACGCCGAAGAGTTCTAGAATGCTCCAGTAAACAGGGGCCTTTCCTTTCCAGATTGAATCTAAACATATCCAGATAACATTTTGGCCTAAACGGGAACTCGACGCCAGTGGAAGCTTCCTGAAAAATTTGGGAATTTCTCGGCGACTGAGCTTGTCTGCTATACGTATGCATTCTCTTTGAGTCCAGAAAATTCGTGCAGGTGCATCATGGGTATCTGACTGACCGTATAAAAGGGGAGTTCATAAGAAGGCTCATTCCCCAGAAATATTGCCAACGACTCTTCAGCGACTTCAAGGGAAACCAACTCCACTCCTCTATAACCATCCATTTTACCAAGATGTTCTATGACCCTTTCACTGAATTCGACCGCCTCTTCGACAATGCGTTCTCCGCGCGTTTCCGGGCCCCTGTGAGCTGCACTGAGGTCTCCACCATCGTTCAACCTCAGAATCCTTTCCGTCCAAGGTGAGCAAGTAAAATAAAGAATCGTAAACGACAGCGAATCTCACTCGGTTCACCTACAGTATGAACTTGTTTGAGGCGAAAGACGCCAACACTGTGACGGCGACCTTTGAGTTGCCCGGCCTCGAGTCCAAGGATGTCGCGATCGACGTCCAGCAGAACCGCTTGACGATATCTGGTGGAGCTGCTGGTTCTAACGCTGAGGAGGAAGGAGGATATGCTGTTCGGGAGCGTCGCCTCGGGAAATTCTCTCGTATCCTGCAACTTCCCGTCGGGACCAAGGTGAGCAGCAAGATACTTTCCTTTTGTGAAATTGGCTTGGATATTGAACTATATTTTCCGTAGGCTGATGATATCAAGGCGAAGATGGAGAATGGGCTTTTGACCATTTCTTTCCCCAAAGTCAGTCCCGAACAACAGCCTCACCGCATCCCCATCCAGACGGCGTAACTGCCACTGGATATTTTCACGGTGAATCGGCAGGGAATGATCTCATGTAGCTCATAATGCGGAATGTCAACTGTAAATTAGCTCATTGAAAATTTATCGCACCAATTGTGATTGTCAGTTGTGTCGTCAGTGTATCCCGGCATTGTCAGCACCTTTAGAATTCAACAAGTCCAAATAACGCCTTGACCGAAAATAGCAATCACGCATGAAGCAATCAAGTCCAACAATGCTTCCGACTCCGCGTCTTCCATCTTTCGGGCGCGTCTCCCATCGATGCATACGACAGCGTCTATCATACCTACATACATACCCGATTCCCACTACCGACGAAACCCGTGAGCACCTCCGAGAGCTCCTACGAGAGACAGCACAACCCGTTGCCGTCGTGACTTCCTACCTACCCCACTCCCATGAGCCAAACCACACTCAATCCTCACGCTTACCTAACAACACCACATATCACGGCGCCACTCTCTCCTCCTTCTCCTCCATCGCGCTCGACCCTCTTCCCCTCGTCGCCTTCTCCCTCCGAGTTCCCTCCCGAATGGCCTCCGCTCTGACTGCCCACTGGCACGCGCAGAATGGGAGTGATACCGCAGCACCCGGTGCAGCGCATCTGGTCATAAACGTACTCTCGGCTGCTCAACCGCACGTCGCGGAGCGATTTGCAAGACCGGATATCTATCCAAGGCCGTTCGAAGACTCGAACGTGAAATGGACTGTCTCGGCGGATGGGTTGCCTATTCTGTCGGGTGCACTGGGCGCATTGTCGTGTACCCTTGTGGGTCCCTCATTGCCCCTGTCAGACTTGCGAGGATTTTGCAAAGAGCCGATGGTAGGAGAGGTGGGAGAGGTTCAGCAGGTGGCGGGAGGGAGTGGATTGGCCTCCGAGCTCTTTATCGCCAGAGTTCTGCGTATGGAGCGAGTTCCACCAGCACGGGACAGTGACGAAGACGGGCTACAGTCCTTGCCGCTGCTGTATCACAGACGCCAATACACAACCGTCCACAGACTCGCGGAATTATGATAATTCTTGATGCTTTACTGGGCTATGGGGGAGCCGAGGTGAAGGGATTATACCACAAAGGTAGTACAGGTGTCAGGTATACAGCGTATCTAATATATAACACCGTAGATGTAAGATGTCAAAATGCTCGAGGATATGTAAAACGTTTACAACTTCATCACGGAAAACAATGACCCAAGATCAACCCAGCGTCGACCACACTGAGAAATGTATTTGTCGACCACGGTGCTCATAGCGCCCAAGAATGCCTGGTTCATTGCTGCAAGAGTCTCAACTTCATCTGAAGTCTGTATGAGTTCAACTGCACCTCGCTGAAGAAAACTGGAGCGCTCACCCTTGCGACCGCTGCCAGCGACCGCCTTCTTTGCCTTCTCCCCGTCGAAAAGCATAGCAAAGTATCGCAGCTGATCATAAAGATCGACGTCCGAGTACTCGAACCGAGCATTTCCGCGACAACCGGGTCTGACACAACGCCGACCATAAACTCCCATAGAGCGCGTGCGGTGTCCGCAAGTTTCATCATCGCACACTGTCCACCCTTCATAATACCGCCCAATGCAAGCGCGTATCTGAACCTCGAGCTGTGCTTGCAAACTGGCTCCCGCGAATCGGTGGTTGCATGCTGGACACATAGGGCCAGACGGCTGCAGGATCGAAGACTGCACACATGGTCAACTATCTGACTAGTTACGAAGAGCAACGGCGCAGCTTACGTCGCGTTCCCAGATGGGGGCGAATGACATCTGCCCTTGACATCCTCGACACCGGACGAGGAACGGGTCGCAGTTACGGAATCGTTCTGCATCAGAGACTTGCGAATCCAGCGTCGCGAGGGCGTAACCTGCCTCAGATGCGTTTGTAACTCTGTATCGACCAGGATCGAGCCCTTCATGCATGTCAGACTGAGAAGTCTCAAATTGGGGCACATACTCACCTAGACACTCGGCCAACCGCGCCCTGTCCGTGGCCTCTATGGGGGCGCACATTCGCTCAATGGGTGGTAGCACTTGGTGTGCCAAGTAATGCTCGTAATCGACAGTGAGTTCCTTCGGTGATGCTTTCTTTACTTCGTCGGGGTGTTTGGCACGTTCTGCCTGAGCACTCTTCGCACTTTCTTCCCCAGGAGAGACACAGAAGACATAGGGAATGACATCCCCGGCACGGGCGCTTCCACCCCTTACTTTCATGCGCAGCGCGACCTGGACATGCGGTTGGTTCTTCGCATCAGGATATTCCTCAGGATTTTTGCTCAATCGCTGCGAAAAGTCACATTCAATGAATGCAATGGTCGACGATCCGCAATCAATCTCACTTTGAAAATGATGAAATCCTCGATCTTGACCTTGCCAGTCCGAACGTTTTCGCCAACCGTGGCTAAATACTCGTGAATATTTTCCACGACTATCTCGGCCGCTTCCCCTGACAGGATCTGGTCTAGAACATACCTGTGAAATCGGTGAGTTGAGCGTCTGACCAAATAATCGAATCAACTTACTGAGAGACATTTTTAGATAATGCACAATATTCTCTCCGCTTCATGTCAAGACCTTTGATCTCCGTCGAAGTTCGTGAACCGTCCTCGACTTTGATTGCGGCATATTTCTTCTTCTGTAGAAGCAATAGCCTCGCGAAGACACTGTCCAAGTCGATTTCGAGGAGCTTATAGCGATCATTGACAGCTTTTTTGAACTCAGCAGAAATCTTGAGCGCATCCGATAGTTCGGTGACATTCGAGTTAAGAAAGACAGAGTCGGTGTCTCCATACACGACCTGGAAAAATTGTGTCGTTGAACACGATTTGTATGGAACGAAGGAAGGCCTCCCTTACTTCAAGTTGTAGACTTTCGGCCAACTCGCGCGTATGAGTCAAAATCTCTCTTCCCTTGAATGTCGTGAGGGCGGCAAGAGGACGGGCGAAGAATCTAGAGTATTCAAAACCGAGACATCCGTACATACTGTTGGCAGTAAGCTTGAGTGCCTGTTGCTTGATATCGTACTGAGTAGGGGCGAGACGTTAGCATTCAGCTTCGTATAGTCTAGAATTTTCATCACCTGAAGGAGCTTCGCGTGCGTGATTGAACGATCCTTCATCAGAGATTTGACTTGTCTACGCCGCTGTACTAGGGTTGCGATGAGCCGAGGTAACACGCCCTGAGGAACTTCAGAACTCGGAGGTTCTGGAATCTTATCTTCCCCCTCCTACCCACAACTCGTTAATGCGTGTTAGATTTATGAGAATAGACCACTTGCCTCCTCTGGCACCCTCTCCACGGTCGTGAAGTCGATGTTATACTCCTGAATGATACTGGGGTATAGCGAGTTGAAGTCCATGACCAGGATATACTTATCCCATAAACGACGCTTCGGTTCGAACACCAAACCACCCTTGTATTTGTCACGCTTGCTCTTGCTTGTTTTTGCACTGCCACCGCCCTCCCCATCTGCGTCGTCGGGTTCCGGCTCAACCACCTTGGGAACCTTTTTGCCAAAGATTTTGTCGGGGGGGACATACTTCAATTTGTGGAACTCATGGAGTAGAATGTACTCGTTACGTTCCGCACGGCCACCGTTCAGCGTCTTGTTCCTAGAACACACGATCTATCCAGCTCGCGCCATATACGAACCGAAATATTACTCACCAAGCGTTCCCGGCAAGGTTTGTAAGCTGTCTTGTGAGTGGTAGGATCTGTACCTTGGACGCAATGGCCATCTGGTAATGCGCATCGAGTTCACAATGCCGCACGAACGTCATGAGCATATCCGGCGAGGAGACGCTCCCGTCGAAGTATGCCGCAGTATCGTCAGGGTCAATGTCCTGTCGGTCGTACTTGAGATGCGTCTTGCACATCTCGGTAAGAGACCAAGTAGTAGACGAAATCATACTCTGGAAGTAAGGTGAGTCGACGGACACGGCATTGCGTATTGGAGACATACCCGTGAACCATCACTTCCGAGGTCACACAATAACCTCCCAGACAAGAACTTGATGTTCGTCCCCTGTCTACCGATAGGAATCCATTTAGCTCTCCGGAACCTGCCAAGGCGTGACCAGTGTTCAGCTTTGAGGTCTCTCATCCGACCTAACAGGACGTCAAGGGAAACGCCGAGGAAGTCGTGCCCTACCAAGACATCGGGGTCCGCCTTGAACAACGCCACTACAAGGGGAACTACATGAGTGAAGTGCAACCTGCTGCGACAAATGCACTCGCCAAGAAGACTGTTTAGGAGCATACGCTCATTCTTCATAGGTTGAATGACACCCTTCCCGTTAGATTTGGCCCGTGTCTCAAAATTCAGAGGGAACTTGTCCAAAGGACGAACAAAGGTATGTACGGTGCATGGCAGCTGCTCTGGCGGCGTCGGATCATCCAGCTGCACTACAGACCGTTATCAGGGGACTGTACGGTTGATTGCGTTAAACACATACCGTCGCGCCAGATCCGTCCTGATACGCAGACTACTTCGCGCTTATTTTCTCGGTGATTTACCACGGTACGCACAGATAGGCTCATAATAGTAAGGGGAGGTGGGTCTGGAGCACCGTCGCCGATTGGGGTCACGTCCTTCGGGTCAGAGACACTTGCTTCCAGCTTACACCAGGAGATCTGGACCACTTCAAGTTAGAGTTGAACGGAACGAAGGTGTAAGCACGTACCCCCTGATTTTCCACGACGACGTTCTTGATCACTAGCCAGCAGGGACCCATAATTCTCCGCTTTAGAACAAACAGCTCAAAGATGCTCGTATTGGTGCCGAATATCTTGTAGATGTTCGGCGAACAAGCATCCATAGGGATCTGCAAATCTGTGGATGTTCAAGAGTCATGTCGAGATGCGCCATGCCGCTCACCTTCGTACGGGTATAAGACTTTCATCCACTCCGCTTCCTTTGGAACCTCGTTGTCGTCAAAGGCATATTTCCGAGTGACCCAGCGCGCTTTCCAGCTTTTGATGCCTATTTCTCGCCGTATCCTATCAAAGTCATTGTACACATCCGCCTTCTCTGGAACGACATCTGTCTCCACCATTTCCATCCTACCATCCTCAGTCTCTTCCTGGAGGACACGTAACGGACGAGGAAGTACGAATAGATTGCGCTGGATCCCTTGGATACATAGACAGGCAGATGCCCAGGTGTCGGAGGTCTTGTCTTTCACCTTGCCGATGAGATAAAGCTTGCCACCGTGCTCAAGGTAGTCTAACCAATACATATGGAGATTGCCGTCGTCCTCGAGTGCGTTGGCGGTCTTGGAGGAGAATGCCGATTTCGAACCGAGGGTATCTTCGGAAATAACAGTCGTAATTGGTTCCACGGAAGCCGGGAGGGAAAAAGAAACAGGAGGTTTGGATTTGACGGGTTTGACCTCGATATCGTCTATGTCATCGACATCCATGAAATCTTTCATATCTATGTCGGAAAAATCCATAGATGCGTCGAATGCATCCTCGGGGGCACTCTGGACCTCCAGCTTGCCCATGCGTTCAATCGCAGGTGTCACCATAGATGAGCCACCGGCAACACGCGCCTTCTTGTTCGGGCTCATCATGGATGTGTAGTCTTCGAAATCGCTCGACGGTTGATTGGATGCTATTCCATCGTCCGTACCTCCATCTGATGAGTAGGCCCCATAAGTGCTGGGAGCCTTACGATAAGGGACAGGTGAAGAGAGGGGATCGGATTTGACGTCATCGTAGTCCGAGACTGGCGAAGGCTTGCGCTTCCTCGACGTTACTGGAGCTGGTATAGGCGCCGCATCAATGCCGCCTAAAAGGTTGGCCATGAAGTCATCCTCCAGCTCTGCGGATATTGTCGGACGGTACGCGCTGATGGAGGGTTTCGCAATCGCCGGGGGTGGCTTGGGCTTGGGCTTGCCCTTTGCTTTCATGGATGGACCTGCTACTCTCTTCTTGGCTATTCGAGAATCCAAGGTGAGCTCATGATCAGCAATATAAGGTGAACGTACAATTCTTTCGACTGCGAAAGTCTTCCTCGTCTTCGTCCTCCTCGTCCGCATCCTCTTGACCTGTCCAATCATCCATGCCGTGATCCATATATCCGCTCGCACCATCATCTACGACGAAATCATCCTTCTGAAGTCTACCCTTGACGATGCTCCTATATTGATCTTCGGTGACCTCGTCGTACAACGCGTCATCTTCCTCGGTCTGGCTGACCCGTCAAGACACGCATCTGGAGTGCCATACACGGTCATCGCACCTTCCAGTTTCTAGGACCACCCTCTCGAGCGCGTCGATAGTCTGAAAACTTGTCAGCTGGGCCCTTTGCTCGTCGTGAACGTTCTGCCATCGTCGTCGTCGTCGCGGTCGATGAGCTCGATGAGCAATGTCCAATCCACGCCACAAGCGCGTGTTGATGTTGAGACTCCGAAATTCGCGGAGACAACAATACCCTTCGGCATCAATGCCGGTCAAGCTTGACCCCAACTACCATAACTTGAAGTCGGTGAGCATGCTGCCATCGAGACTGCTTGGTATTCGTTCAGTATGGCGATCAGCGAGGACACTGCCCTGCGCGTCGTACTCGATGCCAGTGCACTATAGACGACTTGGTCTTCGTCTAAACTCGTCCACCCCAGGTTCTGCGAAACCTCATGGAGAACTAGCAAATCCTTCCACCGCACCGAGTACACCGGAGACCTCAGTCAAGTTTGACCCTTCAGAGCCACGCTTGGCCATTGCCTTCACATGCACAGCCGACGGTTGTAACCATCGTTCAGCACACACGTTCACAAAACGTTCGTACGAACGAGGGATCGTTATTATCCAATGTCCGAGTTGTAAAAATCGGTATGACACGCCATTCGATGCTGCTTGTTATTACCACTCACACCATATGGACGCAAACAGACATCTAATTGCAGATAACCTTGGCTGGTTCAAGGATGATACCGAAGAAGGTCGGCTGAGGAATATAGAGGATATTCTTCGTGTACGAGGAGAGCAAGTTCAAAGAGGAAAATTAGACGAGAATGGCGTAGTGGAATTTGCCTAACCGATCTCTCGGTAAGCAATTGTGGCGCCTTGACGTGCAGCCGCTCATAAATCTTGTTTCCTAGTACATTTCTGACATACTGACCACGTTTATTACACCGTATGATACCTACTCTATTAGTTTCTGTTGTTCTTCCTACTGAATGGTAGTGAACGCGCCCGACCCTGTACGATGGAAGTCGTGGAACAGCCGCACAGAACAGATTCCGTCAAATGTTCAACCCTCAAATGCTCCCAAGCGCCCGATCGTTTGGCTCTCCCTACGGAAATTACGCACATCCCTTGCAACGCTTCACGAACAACGTAACGCAGCTCCACCCCAACCCGCTAGCCTATTTACACAAGTAAATGGACCAACGACCTTCTTTTCGAAAAGCCGACCGGCGAAGAATGAAACTTGGGACAGTACAAATCCAGCTCTGTCACCACTTGCACTAACTGCCATTCATTCGTTTGTCCCTCTAAAATGTCTGCCCTTGAAGTCAAATCTACCCCTGACAAAGCACACGCCAGCCGTACGAGCTTGTCAGAACACTCTTTAACTGCCACACACGTCGATAACGACGCTGTGGGCCAGGCAAATTTCCGGAAGAGCGACTCCGACCTCGAGAAATCTGCCTTCTTTGCAACCGGGTCCTCGACACCTTCGATTCAGACCGATCTTCACTATGTCCGTCATCCTAATTTCTGTTAATGGTTCACCACTCATCCGTTTATTCAGGTGCAATTTGCGGACAAAGACCCGCGCAACCCGATCACCTTCTCTCGCATGAAGAAATGGTACATCACGCTCGTGGTCTGTGGGTTCACTGGTGTTACAGGTATTCTCCCATCCGCAATTCAAAACCGTCCTTCCAGGATCATTCATGCTTGACACAGCGACTGCTTCATCCTCCTTTGCCATGGGCAACGACTCCATGATGCGCGACCTGAATTGTACACAGTTTCAAGCTACGATCGCGCTCTGCGTCTACCCCCTGGGATTCGCCCTTGTCCCACTATTCTCGACCGCCTTCAGTGAAGAGGTTGGGAGACGGCCTATTTATCTTGTCACCGCCTTTGCGTCGGTGTTGTGCTACGTACTCGCTGCTGTGTACGTATTTATCATACTCATGTTAGTGATGGAAGCTCACATATATACAGGTCCAATACAATCGAAATGGTTATTGTCGCGCGCGCCCTCGGCGGTGCGTTTGCTTCCACCGGTTCAACTTTAGTAGGTGGCACAATTGCCGATATCTGGGACCCAGCGGAGTAAGTCCCCTCGCTTTGCAATCATGAAAGCTAACGCGAGGTTACATTCCGTAAGGCGTGGTGTTCCAATGTCATTGTTTACACTTGTAAACATGGCATGTACCGGCTTAGGACCGATGGTATCTGGGTGGGTTGAGTACGATCCCCATCTTCAATGGAGATGGATCCAGTGGCTTCACGCGATGTCAGATTATTTTTTTTTCTCGTCACTCCACCCTATTTACGATCATTCTATCAGTTTCAGCGGCGCGTACTTCATCATCGCTGTGTTCGTTATGAAGGAGACTCGCCAGAGTATCATCCTGCGGCGTATCGCACAGCAGACGAGGAAGGTAACTGGGGATCCAAGATATTGTACACGAGCGGACGAAACACGACCAAAATTACGAGAACTCATGTGGATGTCTTGCACTCGACCCATCAGTGAGTCCTTTTGCAATGAAGAGACAAGACGGTACCCTCAATCAAGTTTCCAGAGGTTTTACTCACCGAGCCGATTGCGACCAGCATTAGTGTAAGTGAATGTCCTGGATCTCTCGTCATGTCTATATCTCCCTTTCCACAGTTCTGGGTCTTCTTTGTGTGGGGCGTTCTCTTCTGCTTGATAAGGTGCTCTCGTTTCTCCCTGCATCGCGAACCTTCGTCTGATAGAAGTTTAGCTCTGTCTCGCCTCTCTTCAAGACATTGTATGGGTTCAACGCTGGCCAAAGTGGGATGGTATATACCACCATCGTGTAAGCAACAACTTCTACCCTCCTTCAATTTTCCCTTTCTTATCACACCCTCTCTAGTGTCGGGAGCTTCATGGGATTGGTCGCAAATATGTATCAGGATAAATTATATCAGTGAGTTGAAACTGTCAACTATCTATGCAAGAATCTTAAACACGACTGTAGACGAAACGTTGCTCAGAAAGGACCAGAGGCCAGACTATACCTCACTTGTGTAGTTGCGGCCCTGTTTCCCTTGGCGATGTTTATGTTTGCATGGACTGCCTCACAACAAGTTCACTGGGTCTGGCCAGTCATTGCGTTGACAGCAAGTCATTTCTTGAACTTTTGCCCTCTAAAATTCTGAATTCCAATTTGCCAGATCTTTTACTTTGGTGCATTTGTTGCCTACTTGGTCGTCTTTTTGTATTTGGCAGACTGGTGAGACCATCGTGCTATTGAACGTACAATTGTCTTATTCTCCCTTAGCTATGGCCCTTATGCATCATCTGCCCTGGCCGGACAGAGTCTTTGTCGTACGTAAACCTGACTTACTAGTCCGCTTGAGCTTACCAGGATACCGACACTTTCACAGGGAACATGGGCAGTTTCGCATTTCCACTGTTCGCCAATGACATGTTCATGGATCTGACTTACAAATGGTCCAACACATTATTCGCAGGCATAGCGCTGGTGATCGTCCCAATTCCTTTCGTAGGTTTACCATGTTCGCCTTCATTATCACCACCACTCAACCAACGCCCTAGGTATTGTTCTTCTATGGTGCCTCGCTCCGTCAGCGCAGTAAATTATGCAGCTCGCTTTCGTCCGCTAACCAAGTCGTCACGAGTCCGGATGATCCCAGCCGGATTCGGGCTTCCTAGTTCCACTAAGCCATAAGGCTCTCGCGATTCTCACTCTCTCATCCCAGCCATCCAGTCCCGTAAATGGGAAATCATGCCTGGCCATGGACAATTCATTAAGTTGCGCATCCAACTCGGGCTACATAATTAAGCGTACCATGAGACCGGTGCAGCGAACTGGCATAGTCGCTCGCCAGGGTTTCTCTTTTCCATTTTGATCCCTCCTCTCAGTCCTCTCTTTTCTACTTTCCTCCATCATACCCAATAACGATAGATGATACCGCCGTTCTTTGGCGTCGCATTCAATAGACACAGCTGGCCTATACAGATATAGATGCATCGATATAATAGACTCCCCATTTATTTTTCGAATCTAATGTTCCCACTCAAGAGTGGAGTCACGGTCTGCAATGTGCATCCCGACTCTTTGGTTTGCCTAGGGGAGACTACCACCCAGGATGAAGCTTTGAAGGTTCGATCGAGAAATCAACGAAGTAACGACGATTGGGCTCCATTGACCCACTGAGCCCAGTGAGAATTCCAGCCTAGACTCCGTTCAAGTTGCAAAACACCCAATGGCAAGAGTTGGATGAAGACAGTCGCTTAAACGTTCATTATCTGGTCTTGCCTCACTTGGCAGGTGTCCATTCCTTCGTGAAAACTAGACCTTTTCAGGCGAAAACAGCAGTCCAACGTATATAAGGAACTGTCAGATGGCAGTTCTAGGTACAAGAACCCATCTCCAGCATCACCCCAACAATGCCTGACAACCTGAGAGAGGGTACCGCTAGAATTATCTCTCTGAATGGATCGCTTGCGCTGGGCGTTAACTTGGCACGGTCTGGCATCCAGAGAGTGGACGTGGACGCTCCCATCACCGAGGTACATATGCTTGTTTCTTTTCCTGTCATCTTTTGGTCCCAAGATTTGATAACGTGTTACTTTATGTAGTGGAGGATCAAGAAGGTAGAGGGTAAAGCGAACACGTACCTTCTCAGCGTCGGCAACTACATCTCCACGTTCGCCGAAGAGAATGGCCGCGGCGTCTTTGCGTCCATTCATAGAGAACAGGCTCAGCCCTGGATTATCACCTACTTTGTTCAACAGGATGCATACACGTGAGTAAGCAGGTTGGTATGTATCGTTGTACTGAAAGGCCATCGTCCAGCATCGCGGTTGCAGACAGCCCGAACACATATTGGTGGGTCGTAAGCGACCCTTCTCTTTCTGTGAGCGGGCCTCGTAGACAAGGTGAACATGTCGTTGATCCAGAATAACAATTCCATAGACATCGCTGGCACTCCAGATCCAGTATTTCGATCCTCCTGGCCCCTCTCCCTTGAACGACCCTCGGGGGTTTAGGTTCGAATTTCTTGATTAAGTTGCGTCACTCCAGGAGGCTGTGGTTTCTTGTAGCCGGACGAAGGAAAGCACAGTACATACCAGTACCAGCGGATTGACAGAGCGTGCTAAAAAAGATGGACTTGGACAAGATCCTTGGATACCTCTCACGAACGATGCTAGGTGACGTACCAGAAGGCTTCACCGCTCTCCCCCATCCAAGTGCATATAACTACCAAGAGTGAGGTCCTGAAGCAGTGAACCATGGTCAGCATACATTCAACTTGCTGTCCTAGCTTTGGTGAGCACCGCGGTCGCTGCTCCCAGGCTTCTACTACCAACTAGAGAGCATATCAAGGTTCAAGAACGCTGTGGTGCTTATGCAGATAAACAAGACCATCCGAGCCTCTGACAATCACTCAATCATGTTCGTCTCTCCTCAGGTCGTTTGATTCATTATTTGGCCCTTTCATACCGTCCCGATATTGACAACCTCCGCAATCTGCGCGCCAAGTATTTCAACACTGTATGGTGTCTTTCTATGATTCCAACTATGTAACGCTGCTTTATGGTCTGGTAGGCGAATCTCACTTTGACCGTCACCTAATCCTGATGACCTTCGTATTGCAGCTATGGAACCTCGACGGTGGAAAACCCCTCACTCTTCGTGTCGTGTTGCTACAGTCGAACACCTCATCACTGATAACTTCCGCGAGGATGCGCTCCCAGAATTGCCCCGAACCCTGGGATTTTGAAGCAGGCGCCGAGTTGACCAATGATCTTCCCCTGGACTATCTAGATTTCCAGAAACAAAGCCCACTGCAAGCACTGTAGGCGTGTAGGTAAGGAGATGTCATGATAGGACTTGTACGTAGTTCTATCTCTGCTTAGGACGTATGACTGTTTCTCGACACTGGAAATTCCATACGCGGACGGAATATGGAATTACAGTATCGCGAACCGGGTCGCCTCTAGTATGGCAACCTTTACTTTCTTCGAATTGATTGCCAATTTTCCACGTCTGCTCTACGAATGTACCTTCGGGAGCGCCGAGCTAACCTTGGCTGTGATTAGCCCGGTATCCTGCCACCATGTGCTTGAATTTCTCAACAAAGTGCCCCGGGCCATTGACAGCCATCGAACTTCGCATGAAATATTAAAACAAAAATGCATCGTTCCAATTTCCCAAAATCAATAACACTGAAGGAACACGAAGACTACACAGGGTACATACAAATATCCGCAAAAAGTAATGAAACTACCTATAATTCTGATCTGTGAGTAAGATTTAACTATGGTTGAACACGACAGTCTATCATCGTACAAATTTTTATCTAGCAGTTCCCTTCAGGTCATATTTATGACCCTTTAAGGGCAAAGAGGTCGTTTCACTGCAACTCTCTTGAAAGGTTCGGGATCGAACGTAAAGGCCATAGTCGCTCTCCTCCTCTTGGAGGGGCTCTCCCCTCCTGTAGCCTCCTTCATTTCCTCCGCGAAGGAAATTGATGTTTGTCGCTCCGATGCGCAATGCTGAGCATTTTCGCGAACGAGGTTGACGGCGATCTTAACTTTTCTTCTTGCAACGTCCCGAGCATGAATCCCCTCCATCGCAGCCAATGACTGGTGGCGATCACGGCGGTCTGCAAATCCGTCGCTAGATTGGGAAAGCGTAATTTCCACTGAAGGACGGGGACCAGTGATCTCAACCGCAGAGATAGCCGCATCGTACACCCAAACACCAGTCGAAATCGGTCCACTGAGCGACTTTCTCCTCCCAATACATCTCTTCTTCACTGCGCGACTCGTCTCCGGCTTAGTAGAGCTAGTAGGGGAATGAGGGTAGGCGTGACGAATTGTCGCGTGTGCGTGCGTCTTGGACTTGGGGGAGGGACTCAAAGGCAGGCGAGGACTACTTTTCTTCTTCTCCATTCTCTCCTTCACAACAGTGGTTTCTCGAACGACGACGTTCTGAACCCTCTCCGCCAAAGGTTTGAACTGAGACTTGGAATTCTCCACCGCAGTCTTCACCTTGGCCACCCACTCGTCCAAGTCGTACAGCTTGTGTAGCATCAATTTGAAAGTGAATGGGTAACGTTCTTCGAGTGGGAATGTGGGCGAATCGGGTTCTTCGATGGTTTCCTCCGAAGGGGAAAGAAGGGGAATGCGTCCAGCCGCAAGGGAAGGAGGAGGGACACCGGACACGGTGATGCGACGTGGTCTACCGATGGAGGTTGGTTGGGAGCGTCTTCCACGCTCCTCGTCGCGCAAGGCGCGCATAGAGACGATCGTGGATAAATTTTGGAGAACGGGTGCAAACTCGGAGGGGACGCTGGCGATATCATCTGCGGAGATGAGTTGGCGGATGTCCCCCGTGACGCCTCGGGTGCGCCGAGTTGCGATGCGATCAAATAATTGGAAGAGTCTGGCGAACTCTGCCGCCTTGGGGTTAGGTTGAGGGGCCGAGGTAAACGTCATATTAATTGATTAAAATTTGAATGATAACGATAAAGAGGAAGAGGGAGCAAGGTCACGGTGAAGATAATCCGGGCGCTGGAAGTAGGATTAGGAGAGGAAGGCCTCTTGATAGTTCGCGAGGTGCGACACAAGGAAAGTCCCTCAGGTCTCGTGTCCTCTTTATATCATTATCAGTCTTGTGGTTTTGTTGTTCTCCAAAGCCGGCCACGGCCCACATCGCGTACTGCATTTGTGGACGCGCTTTGACCCCTGACGCGAAACTTCCTAGTCGGGACGGTCAGTTGAATTGTTCCCGGGTGGCTCATTCACCTTTCGACAATCACGCTTTTGTCCATGACCACAAACGAACCCCGACGTTAATTTCACGGTGGACTTCACGCCTCCCTAATGACGCCGGTGAGCGAGGCAATTCTCAATGCAATTCACATTGGCGACGGAAGATACACGTGCTATGAAACATTATCCACATTGAAGTAGCGCGAAGAGAAACATCCTATGTGACGAAATACAGGTGATGTGGATGTCAACCTTCCGTTGAACTAGCAAATATCTGGCGCCATGTCTTCCTAATCCCAAGGTCGCCTTCTGACTCGGACTCTCCCGCACGCGCGAAGAACGTACGTCCTCGTTGCCCTCTCCCAGTCCCCGATCTTCTTTTCGTCGCGGTTGTGTTTCTTCCATGCGAAGAACGAGCTCCAGCTGATTTCCCTGAGAGATTTGAGCTTCCGGGCAAGCGCCAAGCTTGCCTCAAGCTCGCGTGTTCGGACTTCGGGGGCGGAGATGATGATCGAGCAAATCGGGCATAATTCGGGGCCATGGGGAAAAGGTGGTACATCGTCCGAGCTTAAGTCCGCGGCCACTTGTGAGCTGTCGGCGTCTCCGTCGTCCTCCGTGTAAGATACGTGTTCGGCGCGTCCAGCGCTCGTGGATTCGGCTTGACTGAGGACCGTTCCCGTGTGTACGCTGGCGTTATTCATGCCGAATGTGGTGCGAAGGACACGTTGATAGGCTCTTGGGCTGTCGTAGTGTTCGATGTGGTTATTGAGCATCTCCTCGTCCGAGAGAAATATGCCCAAGTGAAGATCAGTCAGTTTGGTGAGCGGTTTCAGTGCTTTCGCAAATGCGGTCTAAGAGAGTAATTTGATAATCAAGAATACTGTGAACGTCGAAACGTACTGTCAATGCCAATACAGTCGAAAAATGATTAGGGATTGGTGAGTGGATGACAGCTGAAGAGCTATCCTCGAAGCAGGACCAACAACAGGAGACATCGAGATGTTCAGAACAGCTGAGGTGCAACGATGTCAACGCCGGAAAAGCCCAAGAGATGGTGCTCAAGAGGGCGACATCGATGCGCCACAATTCGGTGAGAGTGAGCGAAGTGAGGTGAGTCATCGGGGAATTCATTGTAGGGCCGTCGAAGATTTGTCTCAGGCGAATCTTTTGCGTTGACCTTGCATCCATTGCGAATGAGATCTCCAGAGTGCGCAGACTACTCAGAAGATCGGGTCTCCAGGGTGCGTTTGCAAGGATGTCGGACCTTCCCTTCAGATTCCTGGAGACACCGGGCTGAGAGGTAGTGATTCGCAGAATATATGCGCAATGCTTACTTGACCCAGTGAAGCCCTACGTTCCGTGCGTTATTACTTCGCGATAAGATGTATGCATGCATGTTAGGGAGGGAGGAGAGCTGTTTGGCGGAATCAAGGTTTAGAGTACTCAACCATCTTCGCAGAGCTATCGTCCGAAACTGCGAGCTGGCCTCGGAGAAGGCCCGGAGAGCGCGGAACGATGGGTTTCGGCGATAGAACAGCTCGATGATGTACTCGATAAGCTCCAGGGGCAATGTATGCGGTTTCAGAACCACGAAGGTTGGGAAATCATGGGGAGAAGTATCTCGACATTCTGATTCCAGTGGCGGAGAGGTGAATCTATGCGCACCGACGCTCTGCGAGGAGGGGAAGAAATCGAAGAGGGTCGAGTCATCTGATCGAAGAAAGTCAGATGAGTCTGCTGCGTCGTCCGACATCGTGGTTCAAGGAGAGACGCGAACCGAAGCTCAAATCAGCGCGACGCAACTTATAACTGATCGAGATTCATCACGTGTTTCAGAAATCCATGAATCACGTGAGCTTGGTGTCTAGATTGATGAACGCATTAAGCAAGCATTTCACGCTTACACTTTCACGACACGGATGAGTGGAGAATCGCACAAACTCCCAAGCCAAGATGTGGATACAAAACCCAAAGGATTGAGTCCCCTGCACGCGCTACAGCTTCGTGCATTCCTCAACGCCTCTGAGGATGTCGAGGTGGATCCGGACACCATCGAGGACCTCTTAGAAGGGCTGGGCGATGATGTCTGCGCTGAAATGACTGAGCTTGACAGTGACGAGGAATCCTCAGAAACGGAGGAACCTTCCCTTGCTGTACACGAACAAACTCCTCCGGTAATAGACAGTAGTGCGAGTCTCGAGGATGGTGACATCGACCCAGAGGAAATACGCGCCCTGGAAGAGGAAGGTGGGTAGACAGTCGCGTATTAGAAGCTTTCCATCGCCACTCTGGTGAAGCATTTGCCAAAGTGACACGTAGCGCTGATAACCACTTTCAGCTGAGCTGGCTTGGACCAAGGACGAAATCCGTAAGATGATGCATCATCTCAAGGAACGTGGTAAGCTTCCATTCCGGGTCGTAGCCCAAGTCCTCTCACCTGCCAAATGATCACCTGAACCCAGGGATGAGTTCGTTCATCAAGGAATACGTAATGGTTCAAAACATTCCTGTCGTGAAACTACTGTTCGCATTCGGTATAAGTCTAGTGTGTAAATTTCCTACCTGCCTTCTTCACTTTAATGGCCCAAATAGTGTCCAGAGCTCCGAAATAAACGTCCGAAGACGCTACTTTACTTCCTTAGAGTTGCAATATCAAGAGAGTGAGTCCGGAGTCACTGCTGGCAGATTATCCGCACTGAACGCCGGTAGATTGCATCTGAGGGAGAAACTTCCAGTATACAATACGATCTCCGACGCCGTTTCGTTGATAAATAATGCTAAGAATATCATGGTATTAACTGGTGCTGGCATCAGTATGCGAGCTTTTAGCAGAATCACATACACCTCAGCTGAGAAATCTTTTCAGGTGTATCATGTGGTATCCCAGATTTCCGATCCCGCGATGGTCTTTATGCAACGCTCAAAGAGAAGGGCCAATATGACCTAGACGACCCCCAACAAATGTTCGTCGCCCCCTTTGCAAGCCGACCAATTCACTAACATTACTCAGGTTCGATATACACTACTTCAAAGAAAACCCCGGAGGTAAAACATCGTTTTTGCGTTCGCACTGTTTCAGTCATTGAGTCATTGATTACTTGTCCATATCAGTATTCTAGTGAGTACAACTGTGCGCCTGAGCCTTCCGGAGGGTAGTTAACGCACCTCCGGAAGTTCCTTCGCAAGGTATGGCTCCGTTCCTCCGCGACGCGCCAAATGTTCAGAAAGCGCTTCCCTAGTCAAATATACCCATCTAATTTCATACCCTCGCTTTGTCATCGATTCATCAAACTCTTGGAAGACAAGGAAAAGGTAGTTCCCTCACGGCCTTCTTTGAGTCAGACCTAACCTCGTTCTGTTTCTTTGGCGTGCACTGTAGCTGCTTCGGGTATCTACTCCCCGCACCCAGCCTGGCTTATGGCTCACGTTTACGTGCACAGGATTACACACAAAATATCGACACCCTCGAATCTATCGCGGGCATCAGTCGCGTTTTACAGTGTCATGGCTCTTTCAAGACTGCCACGTGCCTGCAATGCCGGGTTAAGGTCCCGGGTATCGAAATTGAGCGCGACATACTCGACCAGCGAGTTCCATATTGTAAGCTATGCATGGAAGTCCACAGGGCCTCCGAAGCCCAGAAGAAGTCATCAAAAAAGAAGAGGAAAAAACGCAATGCTTGGGATGATGATAGCGACGAGAGCGATGATTTGCCAGTGGGAGTGATGAAGGTACATCTCCCTTTGCTGTCCCGCTGAGCACACATTCATGTCCCTTTCAGCCTGACATAACGTTCTTTGGAGAGAAACTGACTGACAATTTTGATACCGCGCTCTTAGAGGACAGAGACAAGGTCGATCTGCTGTTAGTCATAGGAACGTCGCTCAAAGTTTCCCCTGTGTCCGAGATCCTGTGTGCGTTACATCTGATTTGGTTCCTTCTCGATTCGCTGACATCTCTGCTCCCCAACACAGCTCATTTGCCACATTCCGTGCCTCAGGTTAGTGAATAGTCCGACAGATATGGGTGACATACGACGGATCATTCCACAGATCCTGATCAATAAAACGCCCATAAGGCACATCAACCCAGACGTCAGTCTGTTTTTTCTTTCCGTTCCTGGCTAACCAAAAGGCACTGATACGCCGGCGAAATGTAGATCGTGCTCCTTGGCGATGCAGACGAGATCGTTAAACATTTATGCGAACGCCTACAATGGGACTTACCATCACCGCGGGATCCCAAAGTTGGGCTTAGAGCGCAAGGGACACAGGGCACGAACGGGAAAAGGACATCAAGCGAGATGGTTGGTCGTGTAGAACCCACTAGGGTCCAGGGAAGGTAACGTGGACTTGCTCAAAGGTACTCCAGCAGTCATGTTACTAACATTGAACTAGTCATGTCTGGCTCTTCAGTGGCGCCGAGGGTGGAAAATGGGTGGAGGACATCAAGACGGCATACGGCGAAACCTCCCCGACGAATGGGACCAGTAGGCATACAGCGGAACGTAACGTGAAGAAGGCTCGAGTCACATGACCTACTATCCTCTTCTGTGCCTTCGCCATCATGAGCAAGTTGCCGCCATGCC
>JBBPLD010000059.1:13598-111309 GCA_038089555.1 Chalciporus chontae | reverse complement strand
GACTCGTTTCAAGCATCTCGGGAAGATTGATGACCTCGAGCAAGCAATGTTGCGAAACAAGGACGCTGTGGAGCTCACCCCGGATGATCATTCTGACCGGTCTACCATTTTGAAACATTTGGTGATTTCCTTGTTACATGGGTGAAGCAGTTCCTTTGGTACGAGATGGCCCTGCATTACACATTAGCTAGCACTTCTGAACTCTTCCGAGTCGCTGAGCTTATTACAGTACTTTGAAGCCGCCGTTCACTTCCAGTAAGGAAGATTCCAAGTCATCCCCCTCCATTGATTACTTTCAATTGTCGTTCAAGTGGAGTTCAGATGCTGCAAGAACACGAAGACTCGGTTGTCTTCCATTGGAAAAACATAGACCTAGTAGTACAAGGGAAAACATGTGGAACTTGAGGATTCAGCATAGGAGCTTGAATCAGTAGGCTACTATAGTGCGTAGCTACGAAGAAATCGGATTCAGGTACGGGTTGGAATCGGGGGTTGACCCGCCAATCGCTAGATCAAGGGCAAGAGGGTCGAAAGGAGATTCAACAATGATAGGGCAAAAGAACTCGCACCTCCAGCCGACAACGACAAATCTCGAAACCACTTTTGCCTATCTCTGTCCAATGCTACGAACCAATGTTATGGATGCTTGTCTGCCGCTCAACCATTCAAGAACTTACATTGACTATTCGGTAGAGCCCGTCATACCGATATCCTTCGATAGGTGCGTATTCTGACACACACTTCGATGATCTGACAACCCTTATAGGATTGCCAATCTGGAAAGATCTCTGTATCACGAGTGAAATAACAAGGTTGTATTGAAAACACAAGGTCTAAGAAATCACTCACCATCAACCATCGATTTTGGTAGTGATCCCATGACTGATCACTGGTCTGAGGAACTTTAGCACTCGGACGAAGCTAAAGAGATCCCTATGTCAACATTGTCAACAAGTAAAACAGATGTAACGTACATTTTTTGATCCATCCGAGGTCTTCTTGCCGCCTAGAGTGACATATATCCGATTTTACCACTGTACCGTGCGCATTGGGGGATCAAAATCTCACCTGTGCCTGTATAGATGCTATTGACGGTCAGATGGAGTGTTGAGTCACTTTGTAAAGATGAAACTTACATGGTATCACCCTCATCCTTGTCATCATACACGTTGGAGACTACAAGAGAGAACACTCCGTCCTCTGAATTTCCACAGATACCGGCGTTGATTTGTCGGTGAACTGCAGCATCGCTGCAGCCCTGACTATAGTCGTACCCGCGATCAGCGCACAGGTGCTGGATTGCGTGTGCAAAATGAGGCTCACCGGGAGTCCCAGATGGAAAAGATTCCGACACCCGGTATATGGCCGTGTGTCTTGCTGTGGAGAACTCAGGGATCAAACAACCATATCACAGACTAGAAGAGAGTACACCAACCTCAGCTTGGTTAACTCAGGATTCGGGTCTCGTCGAGGTCGCTCCGTCGTCAGGTCAACATTATCGATCGTTTCGGTATGATACGAGTCGGGGGGTGGGATCACTGCCGTGGGCTCGTTTGGAGAAGTGTTTCCACCAGTATTGGATTGGTCTTCGGTGGAGATTGGTTTGGATTGCAAGCTTGAGCCCATCTCGACGGTTGTAGCACGCCGCGGTTTGGGACTAAGGTGTAGTAGGCGCTGGTACTGCCATGGGAAAGGCGTACCCAAAGTTCCCAAATTAGAACCACCCTCTCCTGGTGCTTGGCAACCTGTACAGTGGGATCGATAGGGTAGGGTCGATAGGGCACGAACTGAAGCTTTAGCCCCCCTTGGCCTTGGAGCTTCTGGGTGACTTCACTGTTGGACCAGTGAACTCATCCACTGGTTCTTCAAGCGCACCTACTCTTTCATGTCGACACTGTTCTCAGGCCGATCGCAGTTGTTCTGATAGTCATGTGTCAGGGGAAACCATCGCGCGTTCCAGTCATCCAAACCCTCCGGGGTATGATTCACCACTGCCAGCAGTGTGACGATAGCGACGTCGACGTCGGCCCCACGCCAACGACTTGTTTACGAAATGGATGAGAGTCCCAGACACGATTCCTGACAGAAGAGCAGAGGAGCAAAACTTGAAGATCAGTTGACATTCCTTACGTACCGCGTCAAGTGGACCGTTTCCGGGCCAGCGGGAGAGTTCAGTCAAGGTTGAACTTGGACGTCAGTTCAAAGTCGTCTACCCCACGTCAACTGTGTCCTGTTGCTTATCTTTCGTAGAAAAATTTGGTCTTGGTCTTTGTGCTTTCATGCTGCGGAAAACTCAGATGTTGTCTTGGCTGAACAATTCCGTCCTCAACTTGAAGAAGCCTCAGTGAGGTTCGTGTTTGGCAATTCGAACTGTTCGACCTAGGATGATCTTGCCAGTGGCAACTAGTAGAAGGACTAGTCTAAAGCTACGTTCCTCAGCCGCCACAAGAACGCATTGAAGGAGGACTGTAAGTGCCATTGAACAAGTCACTCAAACTCGGAGTATCACCCAGTGAGCAAGTTCGCTCCTTAGTTTCAAACGACCATTCCAACCTGGTCATTCAAAGTTCGAACCACTGTTGAACCACTGCGGTAAGTGCAAGGTCACCTTGGCATGTCAAGGATGCAGCGGATCCGAGACCAACTCGGTAGCTTCTTCGCATCAACACTAGCGCAACGTCACGATCAGGCGAGTCCTTCCATTCTTTAGAACCTACTAAACTGCATCTGGTATCCTACTCACCCGAGTTTTTTTGGAGAGTGTTCATCTGCAAAACAGTCTTGTAAGGTTATCGCTTGACGGCTCTCTGAAGGTCTGTACTTCAAGTATGAGAATTTTGATTGGTGGATACAAGCACAGGACCTCGAACTAGCTGTTTATGCGAACATGAAATGTCGAGTTTTGCTCGCTTCGCCAGTGCCGACTTACTGATGACAGGACTCATCATTTAAGAATGGCTGACGTCCTCGAGTATAAAAGAACGAGTGTCTTCACCATCAAATCCCAACTTCTTCTGATTCTTCAGTTGAAATTGCATCTCGTCGCTGGAAACCTCTTCAGCTACTCCCTACATCATCATCATGCGTCTCTCTCTCACCCTCCTCTCCCTCATCTACGTCGGGATTACTGCTGCTCTACCCATCGCTGACAATGGTTCGGATGCGTTGTTGGTGTCAGTCAATTTGCCCGGGAATCCCGCCTTGCAGGAGTTCGGTGTACCAGCGGGTTTGGGGAACGACCCATCTATCGACAACACACTTCTAGGCGACCAGCTCGCTGGTGCTGGCCAAACTGTTGGTAATGTGCCGTCTGGCGTCGTAGAAACAGTCCACAGTCTCCCCGAACGCGATCCCATCGCTGACAATGGTTCGGATGCGTTGTTGGAGTCAATCAATTTGACCGGGAATCCCGCCTTGGAGGAGTTCGCCGCACTAGTAGCGGGTTTGGGGAACAACCCACCTGTCGACAACACACTTCTAGGCGACCAGCTCGCTGGTGCTGGCCAAACTGTTGGTAATGTGCCGTCTGGCGTCATGCAAACAGTCAACGGTCTCAACGAACGCGATCCCATTCCACAATAATGAACTCCATTTTTTTTTTTTGTTTTTTTTGGGCGGGGGGGAGGAATGATGACGGTCCCAGTCCGATATATTGCCCCAAGACCCAACTCAGACTGTCATTCCTTCCGCTCCTTCCACTGATATCCCCTAATATTTCCACGAGTTGAGTTTTCGATCGTCAAAAAACTTGGTGATGCTGTCGCTGACTGCGTTCATAGCTGACTGAAGTACTATCCATATATACCATATATACATGCCCATCTCCGAAATCTCCGGGGTTCGCTCGAGTGTTTCTGTCGATATATAACTTACAATATGTTATTTTCCGAAGACGTCGAGGTTGACGTTTCAAGGAGTGTTGGCGTTGGGAGAAGTAGAGTGGACGGATCGTTTCAAGGAGCTCTGTGTATCCGCTATAGCAGTGTTTTTCTTCTTCTTCCAAAGCAATCGTCGATTTATCGTCTGGCAAGCCCTCGAGCGTATTGTTGTGACTTTGATGAGAAAGGGCGTCCGTCCATGCCTTGCTTGACAGACTCTACTTACATAGAGTCACAGTCGGGGTCGTTCATAGAGAAATATCGGGGACCTCTTCCGCTCGTTCCGTCACTGGAACCTTCCTCGGGGTGTCACCGGCGAAGGAAACCAGCCCAGAACTTCGTTCAAGATATGTACGACCCACATCTAATGATTCTAAACACGCAGTGCGCTCCCATCCAACGCTGCCTCCCGACCGCCGTTCAACTCCGGTAATCGCCATTGATCTGAACGTATTCCTGTACACACACACGAAAAGGACCAATCATCAGTCAAAACCCAACGACTCGACGCCCGATCGGCCAACGCAAAAAAAAGACAACACTCACATAACTGAAATCGCACGTCCAATACCTCGCTACCTCTTTCCCACCAACGCCCTGTCCTCCAAGATCGACACAAATCTCGAATTCATCTTCCCCCAGGATCTCGCTCGCACGGGCTTCGTCTACCCCCACGGGTTCGCCGTTTTGGAGAACGAGGAGTGGGGTGGTGGGGTTAAGGGAGGTGGGAGAGGGAATGAAGGAGACGCTGACGAGGGTTGGGTCGAGAGGGGTGCTAAGGGGGGTGGATCCGGTTGAGGAGAGGATGCGGCCCCAGCTGGGATGAACGGTTAGGATAGGGGATGGGGAATGAGATGCGTAGATGCGTGAAAGGTGACTTACTTTGCGTCTTCGCCGTAGAGAGCGGTTTTCACGAGGGCTGAGGTACTGATCGTAGAAGCGACGCGGTGGGCGTCTGCATACGAGGCTGCGTTCTGATATTGCATGTTAGCTTACATCAGGGACTCGAGATGACGAAAGGTACGGGGAGAAAAAAAAACACGACGTAGTACACTTTCACAAACGAACAGACGCAATAAGAGAATGCGACCATCCACTCCAGAAATTGCTCAAAAAGGATATGTAGACTCACCTTGACACACACGCCTACGAACTTGGTAGCACCTTCACCGTCACGGACGACAAGCTTTGCAAGGTCGATGGCGAACGATGTCAAGTGGTCTCTGAATTCAACAAACGCCTTAGGATCTGCGGCTTCGTCGATCTCGGTGACGTCAGAGGTGTTTACATCGTGACTTGCACCGTTGGCCATGGCGATGATGGTGTCGTTCGTGGACATATCACCGTCGACGGAGATGGAATTGAAGCTCCTCTCGACGGCGTATGTCAGTGCGGACTGGAGACTCTTTGGAGAGACAGGTGCGTCTGTGAGGATGAGACCGAGGAGGGTCGCGTGGAGACCAGCGGCAGGGGGTGTGCCTGTGGCGGGTGGGACAGAAGTAGTGTAGTGGGCGAGACCAGCGGGGGTACTGGGGTCGCCCATCTGTGGGTGAATCATACCAGCACCCTTGTCCATGCCTGCCATACGGTAAGTCTTTCCCTTGATATCGAAAGTGCGAGCACGGAGTTTTGGGAAGGTATCTGTGGTCATGAAAGCTCGTGCAGCGGCCTCGTAGGCTGTTGGAGTAGGAGCGAGGGAGTAGGAGGATGAGGTCGAGGATTGTTGGGTGGATATCGCGTCGAGAATCTTGGTGATCGGAAGGTTGACGCCGATGACACCGGTGGACATGACGAGTGTCTCGTTCGACTGATCGGTAGGTTGACGGAGGCCATGCGATGCCAGAAGCGCATCGCCTGCCTTGACCATCTGCCATGCATCCTCCAAGCCTTGCTTACCGGTGACTGCGTTTGCACACCCACTGTTCACGACGACAGCACGTGCTCTTCCACCTGATTTTTGAAGGACGTCGCGTGAGACGATGACGGGTGCTGCACGGAATGCGTTCAGTGTGAAGCATGCGGCAGCAGAGGTTGGGTGGGGTGAAGTGGATAGGACGAGGGCGAGGTCTAGTGGGGTTTGGGAAGTTGGTTTTGGTTTTTTGACGCCAGCGTGGATTCCTGCGAGGAGGTAACCTTTGGGAAGGGTCGAGTCTGGGACCGGGGCATGAAAGTGGTCCTTGGAAGGGGCTGGCTTGATGGTGATTGTCGTCGAGGTCGTCGATGTGGATGAGAGACGGGCGAGAGAAGGAGACAACCTGGAGAGGTTACGAGGGAACATGACTCGGACTTGAAGTTATCCTCGACGAGGGATTTATATTACAGGCGAATTACAGCAAATTTGACTCTACACGACTCGGTGAATAGAAATGAAATGGAGTGGACATGGTGTGAGATACCCCGTTTGTGCACGATCAGCGGTGCACGACGCTGAACACGACAAAAGACATAAGATTGATATCTTTTGATCTTCCATCGCTCCGTTACTCCAACGTCGAAAATAAAACACGACGCAGAAGTGCAGCTCAATCTCAGCTGCATCGACGGTGTACCGAAGAAAAAACTGACACCAGAGATACTTATAGCGTGACAATGTGTCACACCTGTCATCCTGTGACTCTGTCACTCCCACTCAAGCCTCCTCGTCCGACAGCAGACGACGATCAACTACGGCCGACTCTCGACATCAAGACACAAAATGGGTTCAACAAGGTCAGTAGATCGTCCAGAACGACGTTGTGCACGTCCTACGCATCGAAAACACTGTCCATTCCCAACCTGCGGAGTGGATGCAGCACCACTCGGACGGATGTACCTCCACCCACCCTACCTCATTCGATCCAAAGCGTAACATGGCACTCACCCTCGTTCTCCAGACTCTACGCCAAGGGCCGTGTTCTCGGTCACAAGCGTGCTAAGCGCAACTCCAGCCCAAACACCTCTCTCATCCAAATAGAAGGTGTCGCAACCCAGAAGGACGCCCAATTCTACCTCGGCAAGGTTGGTCACATCTTTGTTTCCATCCACGCAACTAGTAACGAATTCTGGCCTTCATAGCGTGTGGCCTACGTTTACAAGGCTAAGCGGGAAATCCAAGGGTCGAAAATCCGCGTCATCTGGGGGTGCGTACCCTACCCCACTCCACCTCTCACATCCAAGCTCATCCTCTTCTTTCTTTGTTTTTCACCCAAATAGCCGGGTAACTCGCTCGCATGGCAACTCTGGTGTCGTCAAATCAAAATTCACCTCTAACCTCCCACCACGCGCGTTCGGTGCTCCGATCCGCATCGTACGTCCATCGGTTTCCACACCGCCCTCCTTCACTCACGAATCTCACCCATTCTTCTTCAGATGCTTTACCCTTCGACGATCTGAGTCCAAGGGTCCCGCTGTACTTCTCTATTACATACGTATATCGACACACCCCCAAGACCATGACCATGTCTTATGAGTTGCATGCATATACACACACATATACAATCTACAACTCTTGTGGGGCCCTCCCGTCGATTGTGAGTATGTAGCTTGTCGTCAGTTGTTGGTCATCATGTCGTCAGGTGCGTCGACCTGCTCTTCTTCTGACCCTTTCGTCTCGTCGTTTTACGGTGTGGCGACCCTCAATGTTTTGACGAAGGCGATGTATGTTGGTTCGGTAAGTCGTGGACATGTTCCGAGATTAGAGCTTTACTTACATACCCATTTCTTTCGACCGCGTCACACGGGGCCAATCGTGCGTTCCAACCACTTGTCAGACGCACGAACTTTTTGGAGCTTCACAACGTAGCCACGATTTATCGCTCGAACACGACGAAACCACCATACTCCACTCTCGTTCTGGTAGCATGCGTGTTACGACCGGCACGAGGCGAATGGGGTATTTGTTGGCACATAGATCGCCGGGTTTACCGTTCTTCAAGTACTTGTGTATACATGTTCACGAACACGGTGAGTACCTCGGACTCTAATTCACGATGTTTCCGTTCCGTTGCAAGGAGTCCCGAGTGATGCGGCTCCTTTTTTTTTTTTTTTGTTTTCTCAAAATACAAAAGAAAAAGAAAGAAAATGGAGCCCTGTTCAGATGGATCCTTGATTCGGATCGATACTCACTCACTCACTCACTCACTCACTCAGGTGCACCTCGGACTCTATTCACGACGTTTTCCGTTGCAAGTCCCGAGATGATGCGGCTCCTTTTTTTTTTTTTTTTTTTTTCTTTACATAATGTAGAAAAAAAAAGAAAAAAAAAATGGAGCCCTATTCCGCCTCTGGTATCAGATCGACTCACTTACTCAGGCTACACGAGGCGGACGTCGCATGCCCGGAGGAAAAAGACGTTGGAACAAAGCGAGGATAACGTGAGGACTTGAATCAGGTCTTGGGGATGACGACGCCGAGATGCGATCTTACTTGGCTAGAACCTTTACATGTCATTTGCATGTCCATTGTCCACCCGCCGATACTTACTTACTAATACGTCTCTGGGGTAGTAGGTACATGTCATGGCTCCATCTTTAGACACTCACGCTCGAGCCGCGGCCGTGGTATATTCACTGATAGATTGAATAAGGTACCAAAAAAAAGAAAACTAATACTAATTGACAAAGTTGAAATGCACAGAGGACATAGGTCATGAGAATGAGAAAGAAAGAAAGAAAGAGAGAAAACGAAAAACACGACTCCATACGTTTTCGCGAGATGTACCATACCATACCATACCGCAACGACACCCCCTCACACACGTCTTTCATCTGCCATTGACAGTAGCAGTGGAGTCTCTCCGAACGTTCGAAGGCCCTGCATCATGTTGGGATAGAGGCACAGCGTTGGGATGATCAGGAATCTTTTCAATTTCTTTTTTGGCGGTTTGCCACGCCTCGAGGTTCTGGGTAACGGAGGTTAATGTGCATATTCAGTTCTGAAAAAAAACCTCGAGATGGGGGATTTGTACCTTTTTACACCAGTCCCTGTGACTTCTCGCCATACTGATCGTCATCTCACGCAAGTCTGCTACTTTTTGACGTTGGAAACGATCGAGATCGGCTTGGATCGTCGAACTTGAATACTTGAGGTCTTGTGCCGTCAAATGAAGTGCGTCCTCGAGCTTCCCAGTCGACTCATGTCAGGAATAACGTTCCCCCGAACCTGTGACACTTACTTGTGAAATCGTTTCACGAGTTTTGCTGATCCCGTTCCGCCTCGCCGTCTCCGGGTCAACGTCCATCATACCATGCAACGTATAGCTCAGTGCGTTCAAAAATGCCATTCCAGGAGCACGTCTCTTGAAAGGGCTCGGGCCAGGGTGAGCAGGGAGGTATACGGATGTGGGCTCGTCCGGGTTCGGGTTCGGGTTGTCGCTCGTCGTCTGTCCTCCCTCTTGTTGTGAACCCGTCGTCGTCATCGTCGGACCGTCATTGACCCGACCACGTGTGAGAGCCTCGTCGAGCCTTCGAGCCTCCCTCTCACTCTTCTCATACTCCTCCAACGCCTCACGTTTCGTCTCTAACCCGTCTTGCGTCATCTCGTACTGCACGTGTTTCTGATGTCGATAGACGAGAAGTTTCCTGATAATAGCCGCGAACTGAGAATATTCATGTAGGGGCTCTGCAAAGTTCTGCTCAAGTTCCTGGAGCTGCGCGATAAATTCGCCATCGATTAGACGTTCGAAAGACAAAAAGAGGGGAGATGATCGAACGACGTACCAGTCTCGTCGTGGATATGTAAGTCGTGTCGACGGCTTGTCCTGTCTTCTCCATCGCGGCAGCGAGCGCGCCGGTTTCGTTAAGACTAAAACCGTTCAGAGCAGCACCAAGCTCGGAATAATCTTGCCCAGTTTCTGGCGTTAACGTATGATGAGTAAAAATATATATATCACACGCGTGATGCCGAGTCATGTCATACCTGACCATCGCTTCAGTGTCCTCCGCGTCACTTTCTCCATCGGACCACCGAGGTGGTTTGCAAATTTATTCGTGAATACCTCCGAGTCGATGAAGCGCTGGTCGGGGTTTCGGAGGGGGTGCGTTGGAGTAGGCGTAGCAAGGACTGCATAAGCAGATGAAGCGTTCGGATCCGTGGGGTCATGTGAAGGTGCTTTCAAAATATTCTTTGGAAGCAACGACAGCGGGGGTGAGTTGAGAACTTCAGTCTAAAACGCGGACGTATTCAGGGGGGTACGTCTTTCGCTGCAAAAATTATATGAAACTCACCCACGAAACCTCTCCTTCCAGGAATCGATGAAACACATGTTCATTGGACAGAATAGGGTGTCTAGCGAGACGAATCAAAAACGTCTGAAGCATTCGCTTACGTCTTGCGATCATCGCAGCGTCATCTTTTGCCTTTGCTTGCTTGGTAGCATAATCTCCGATAGTTTGTTTGGAAGGGATCGGGGGAATGATGATGGTGGGATACAACTTGACGAGATTGAGTCGGAGGGATTCGAATTCAGAATATCGATGTCTTGCTTCTGCAGTCTGTGTTTCAAACTGCGAGTCAGCTCTCTCTCTCATGGAAACGGAACGAAAAGGAAAAAGGCTGACCCCAGCGTGAATGACGTATGCGATGTAAGGCGTGGTGGAGTTGACCGTCGTCTTTTGAGCGTCGGTTATCTTTGATCGCGAGCGTGTCCGTTAGAGGAGAAACGACAAGGGTTTCGGGGAACGGGATGAGAACGACGTACGAGAATGTCAACGTCCTCTCCCGAGTGTAACCATCTGTCTCTGGAACAACAAAAGTCGCTCTTGTGGGTGGACTGCGTCGGTTTGTTGGTGTTGGGGGATGGGAATGGCCTGCTCGGAGGACTGCTTGGAGACAGGAGGCGAGCGGGGTTGGGAGGCGGGGAAGAAGGAGCAGATATGTTCACTTTTGAGGTTGACGACGTCTCAGATGATACACGGTCAGCGTCGTTCTCGAAAGGATTGTCGTCCTCGAAGGTGTCCATTGTGAATTTACGGTTGCTCAGTGCTCAGCTCTGGTGGTTCAAGTCAACCAGTAATTGGTGGTGGGATCGCTGGTCGGATTATCTACAGCTCGTTGAATGACTGCGGTCACTCAGAGTTGACTATGACTGCCATATTTGGTAGTTCTATCCAAACACCCGGAACCCTCCCTGTACTAATGCGACCTCTCCTTTCATCTCGTCCGTAGCAACCTCCCCCACTTCTTGCATCGCGCTCTCATATCCCTTCCCTAGCAGCGACGCGAAAAGCTCGTCGATCTGCTCCTCATGCCAGCTACCTTGCATCGGGACCGGGACCATAAAGTTTTGTATCTTTTCATGGACCTCATACCTGCATAAGTCGTCGTCAGAAATCAACACCCCCGCCCGTTCAAGTCTAAACTGACCGAAGTTTTCGTCCCTTGCTGGCTTTCGTGTCAACCTTCTTTTTCGCCTTGTTTTGTTTTTGCAACGCCATCCAATCATCGTTCGCGCTATTCCCTCTCGAGTCGATGATGTCCCGTAACAGTTGATGGTAGAAATCTGTGTCGTCGAACAGCTCAGGATCCTCGTTCTCCCGAGTCCCCTCGTTCTCTGCACCCAGTCGACTACCTTTGCCGCGGTAAACTCTCGTTCGAGAGAGCACCTTGGAATGCTCCGCAAGCGTCTCATCGATCAACTGTGTCGCAGACTTGATATGCTGTTTCGACTTGGAGAATGCATTCCGGTTAGACGGAAGGAGGACGGAGGGAGCTACAGCTTGAATTTTCGATGACCATTTGTCAAGGGTCTGCACGAGGTAGGGGTGATAACTGATCGCGGCGTAAGATATTGTTCAGCAACAGACGAGCGAGTACGAACGTGTTTTCAAGCTGCGAAGCGGCATCGCTGGCTTCTTGCAGTTCTTCGGCGTACTCAGTGACTGAATAAGCGTGGTCCCCAGCCTTGCGACGCTTGCGCGGAGGAGGCTGGATCGATTCGTTTGCTGAGAGGAGACGCTAAATGTGTGTTAGGTGGATACGGTTTCTGTGGGAAGCGTCGCACCTCTTGAAAATCAAATATCTCATTTGAGAGTAATCGTGCCTCTGCTAGCACGTTTGTTAGGGAATCCTGTACTTGCTGATCAGTAGCATCCAATGACAGCTGTTTTCATTCGTGAGATAGTGTTACGAAAAGCACACAAACGACGACTTACAGGGAGAAGCCGGTTTCCAGCTGCGACGGATTTTTGGAGACGAATGCGGGCATCAAGAAGTGAATCCCAAAGAGCCTAAGGACAAAAATGAGAGTGGACTTTGCGCCAGAGAAACGTCGAATTACGATTTGTCTAGATATCGCTTTGCCCTTTTTGCGGTCTTCCTCTCGAGTTTTGCGGAGTGTAGAGGACAAGTCATCGTTAGGTTCAGGTGCGCTGGGACGATTCATGGAGACGTCAGAGGGTATACGCATATCCGCCTCGTGGTCCGACTCCTTCTCCTCGTCGGAGAACGGTGGTTCCCCATCCTCCTCGGGATCCTCTTCGTCCTCGCTTGCAAGATCTTCGTTTTCAGACGGAGATTCGCTAATGTCGTCGTCGGAATCCCCGAGCAGCGCGTTCCGGGAAGTCTTTACGCCGTCGTACTTTGGATCCGAGAGACTGTCGAGAGTGCGCAAGGTCGAAAGACTGAAGAGTGTCAGGTTGATCTCGAGACCATTCATGGAACACTATTACCCGACGTCCAAGTAATGGGCTCGAGCGGCGGCGTTGTCTGTTTCAGTCTCATCTGCTGGATCGACAGCTGTGACGTGAATGTCCTCGGGGTCGAGATCTGTAAGAGGTAAATTGGCAATGGAAGGGGGGGGAGGGGAAATAAAGAGACTTGCCGACTGGAGCGACGTCGTCGAGCTGTGCGATCTGTTGGGCGAGGGAGAGACCTATAGAATGATCAACAAATTCACTACGGACTGTCAGTTTACTCACGTTCCATCGTATTAAACTTCCAAGTGGTGATGATAACATTTTCGTGGTGGATGTGTTTACGTAATTATCACGAAGAATAGATTTTTCTTTCCAAATTTCTTCCTTGTACCATCAAGTCACGACTCAGTGTGGCCCTTCTGCCGCTCTCCATCGCTCTCTGAAAACCAGACATCCGCCAATCTGGACCATACACCATCTCCATGTTTTTTATCCTTCAAAAATGCAGAGAAACCGTCTATCCAGTGAGTACTTTTTTTCTTATTCTCGTTTCGGAAGGCTTCTCGATGCTTGCTTTCATCAAGCTTTTTTATCTGTCACGCGACAGCTCCCATCGCCAATGAGGGCGTGTCACTGATCGCTTTACATGTAATATGATAGCCAATGTCATGGCCAGACTATCATCGATTTCTTCTTCTCGAACCCAAGGTCATGCCTGCCCTTGGCTTCTCTCGGGGGCTTCCTTGGAGCTTCATTTAAATCTACTTTGACCTCTTCCCCTGTCCCCCCCCCCTCATACGTACGCTCGCATACTCACCCTGCGTGCCTACCCAGGTTATCCGAAACAATCCTCCCCAGTGATGTCGCATTCCTTCATACAATCCGTCGTCGTAGGCGCAAATATCCTCTCCCCCGACGACGACGAAGACAACGAGATATGTCCCGTCTGCGATGGAGACTGCACTTGCAACAACAGATCTCCCCCCTCCCCAAGCCCCGCCCAAGGCAGAGCGCGCTTCGTGGTCGCACCATCCCCTGCTGCAGCCAGCTCTTCCTCCGTCCAACCTCTCAAAATCAAACTCATAGTCCCTCCCAGTATCCAGAACAAAGTCCGCTCCTTGGGATCAGCTCCCAAAAAAATTCGTCCGGATGGTTCATCCGGTGCTGCTGGCAGCAGCTCCACGTTACCCCATCCTTCCACTGCTGGCCGTGGTCGCTTCAGTTTATCTGATGCAGTCGCGAGGCGCAGAGGTCGTCCTCCCAAGGCTGTCGTGCCTGCACGCGACAAAATCACCGTCGCGGCGTCAGACCGGCTAATTTACGGCAACGAGGCAACCACGTTGCCACAATCACAATCTCATCTTCAATCACATCATTCCCTCACACAGAGATCTGTCGCATCACGGGCCACACGCCCACAAGTCAAGACCTCTAGGCAGCCGAGATTAAATTTAGCTGCCTCGAGGCAGACTCCAAAGTCCCAGACCAGGGGCACGCTTGCAAAGAAGGCAGGTTCTTCGAAGAAGAAGAAACAGGTGTTTCTTAGTGATGATACCGATTCTGACCTTGATCTTGACGAGGACGAGGACGAGGACGATGCGTCTTCAGGACGCTTTCCTACCTTTGTCTCTGCCGATGCGTTGACTTCGGAAGCATCTGACTCCTCCGAGTCGGATCTCGACTCTGAGTCATCCGGCTTCGGTTCCGATTCCTCGCTCGCGGCGGAGGAAGAGAGTTACATCCTTGCAGAGCAAAGACGTCAAGATAAGGCACGCATTCGCCGCGAGTTACTTGGGGATGATGTTCCCAAGCACAAGGATTCGAACAATGCCTGGGTTATCCGTCCCCGGAAAAAAAGCGTCGGTCTCAGTGACGTGGACATGGACGGTGACACGGACGATATCACCGAGGATGAAGAGGGTGACGAAGATGAGATGGAGGAAGATGAGGAAGACGAGGCAGAGGAGACGGATGGTCAGGCTTCACAGGTGTATACGGGTCTTGCCACTGGCTGGTCGGATGACGAGGAATCTAGTTTCGACGCCGATATTTTCTTCGCTAACCTCACCGATACCTCATTTGATGACAACTCATCCGACGAAGATACCGGCCCTATTCAAGATGCTGATGCTGCCCCCGATCATATGTCCAACAGCGTTTCAAGTTTGAGGAGCATGGACATTGAAGTCACGGAGGCGTGGGATGGGCAGCTCGTCTTCACGAACGGTTCAGCTGACGGCCATGGCGTCCTCGATCTCGCATTCGAGGCCAACGCAGCTCAACTCGTTGCGTCGGAGACTGCCTCGATCGGTCACGATAGCGACGTTGAAATGTGCTCCACCCATGACACTGACGGTGACGACGATGGTGACTCCGAACTTGGAGATAGTGATGGGGACACCACTGAGGAAGAGCTCGTGGACGAGCGAGGACTTCCCACCTCGCGTGCGATGAAACTTTTCCGGTGGCCGACCAGCATCTCATCTATCAACCCCATGTCGACCGTTAGTCCCAACGTCTCGCCTGCCCCCTTCTCTCGCCGCCATCCACCGTCTTCGATGCTAGAGTCACCTCGCCCCGCTGACATACTCGCTGGTAAAACATTTTGGGAAGAAACGGATCGGTCGCCACTAGATAGCCCTGGAGGTAGTGTTGCCGACAGTCCCCGCGCTATTCCCAGAGACTGGGCTCCTGTCATGGGCCAGTTCGACCTTGACGGCAGTGCATCGCTAAAGACTACTGTTCTCACTGGGGACAACAGGGATGTGCCGTCTCCCTATCCTCGCCTTGGCCATAGGCGAAGGAGGTTCTCCAGTAGTGGTGGAAGCTTCAGCAGCGTACGTGTCTTTCTTGTGTCTGACGGCGGTCCTTTCTTATTTGGTTTTAATCTAGCTGGAACCTCGTGGTCGTCTGAGATCTTCGTCACTCTATACTTCTTTCTCTTCGCTGCCTCCTCCATCCGATGAACGCTCCTCCGAAGTGCCACCGAATATCACTCTCGGTGAACCTATCCAATTGGATGATGTCCTCGATTCCACCTTCCTTGACTCCGAACCGGATTCGCAGATGATGCAGTGCGTTTCTGACAGCGAGGACGAACAGAGGCATGTCCAAAGTTTGAGTCGCTGGGACCGTGTACCTGTCAGCGCCTTCCGTCTTACCAGAGAATCTGTTTCGTCAACGGCCGATATTCCTACTTCACCAGGCTGGACGTCTGAACCGACCGCCGCTCCCGAACCGCGTTCATACAGCAACGCATTGAAAAGTAGTCCACTCCATACTATGCTTTGGCACGACAAAAGCGCGACTATCAAAGAGACACCGCGCAAATCGAGGGCAGTTATAATTTCGCCCGTTTTACTTCCCGTCCGTGACGGCGACCTGACACCGACGACGACTCAGGTGCCGCCGTACCACCATCATGAGCTCTTCCATTCCGATCACCATCAGTACACGCCATACAAAAACCGAAAAGAGTCTCGCAGGGAGATGAAGATGTTGAAGCGGAAGACTTATGGACCTCTTCATCAACAACATGATCATCATCACCAACGACACCATCGTCGAAACCATCATCCGAACATGAAGTCGAGGGGGAATTCATCTGTGCAACGTGCTTTTCTCAGTTCGCCTACTGCCTCTCAGAGGTGAATAATGTCATTTTTTCTTTTCTTTTTCATCAATGCTCCCATCCATGTGTGTTTGGCAAATTTGTTGTATTTTTTTTATGGTCACCCATTTCCAAATCTCGACTGCCTCCCGTCACCCTCACAAGCATCTTTTTTTTCTTTTCTTTTTCAATTGCCCGTTCCTGTATCTCTGGGGTATTCACGTATAAGTATATCCACGCATGGTTTCGTCGAAGCGCGCTCCGCTAGGTTGGAGCCGAAAATTTATTCTAATTACGCGGTTGCTCGTACCGCCGTACGGTGTACTCGGTGAAATAAAATTCCCAACTTGTACTTGACTTGTCCGAACTCGACGACGACTACGCGAGAATCACGGACACGTGATGAGTCGCATCGTGGTGGACGCCCGTCGCGCTGAGCCCTCGAATTCAACTTCGCAGTGGCCATCAACATCATCGTGGCGGCATCAGCTTGAAGTTGTTCACCGGCACCTTTTCGAATGGACATTGACGTCGTTGTCGACACGTCCGACGTCGAAGAACGCGAAGTGTCTGAATACGACGATCAATGGACATTCTCTTCCCCACAGTGTCGTATCACACGCGCCAATGGTCTCGTACTATCCCCCCAGCGTGGCTTTAGCGAAAAAGACCGACAGATTCAACGACCAGAGTCGATATCGGTACAGATAACGCGCGGGGAGAGGTTTCACGATGATGATGATGAGGTAGGCAATGCGTCACCCCGGAAACGTATAAAGGTAAATTGTAACGATGCGTGCCAGAGATTTTCGAGTCATTCCCTATTGATCATCCTCCCCCCCCCCCATTTTTTTTTTCGTAGATGGTTCACGAACCAATCAAGGACGAACGAACGTTGTTTTCATCTCCACGATGCGTAAATTCACCTCGTTCAGATCGAGATTGGAATTCTCTTTTCTCTTCTCCAACCTCGCGACGAGGTATGGTCGATTGTGGTGTTGGTGGCATTCGATGGGATGACAATGATATGCCTGGTTCATCCCGAGGGCGTACGTCGCGGTCGCGTTCCGAGTCCGTCGATGGAGGTTCTCAACGTCCGGTTCCTACCCACCTTTCATCGACTCCTACTCTCCCGACTTTTCCTCACGAATGCAGTCCAAGGGCGTCCTCGCCTTTGACGCCCGTTTGTTCGTCTCCACGTCGTCCGATTCAAGCACTGCCTTCGTTCTCGCTCTCGCCAGATCCGCTTTGGCTTTTCTCTCCTCGACGACGTGCGGGGGAGTCGGATCTTGGGGTATCTCGTCCGGATGTCGTCGTACCTTTGATAGATATTCCCACTGAAGTTCTTCCCGATATCGTCCCGCCTGTCCCCGTACCCCCTATAGATAATCCCTCTAAAGTTCTTCCCGATATCGTCCCACCTGACGTCCCCGTCCCCGTCCCCGTCCCCGTCCCCGTCCCGGTTGACGATCGACAACCCGTCGCTCGCTACTCTCTACGTCGACGAGAGGCTCGCCAGTTGAACCCGTACGCGTATGACAAACTGTTGTACAAACAACAGATGAAGGCTCATCCGGATGCTATCGTCAAGTTCTTGAGTCCCAACGGACGTGATCAGTCTAGATCTGGAGAGACGACGGGCGAAGATGGGACTCAAGCGTCGTATGTGTTTTCGCTTGATGATTTGGATGAAGACGAGGTGTATGTGGATGTGGATGTGGAGAGGAGGAGGAGACGGAGGAGGGATAGTGTTGATCAGGGGAGCGAGAACAGAGAGGACGGTGCGGTGGAAGATGGGTGGTTACCCGAAGCGTTGAGACCACTGTCGAGCGACGACGACGACGGTGACGGTGATGAGATTCGCAAGTTGGCAAAGAGAGCTCGTAGGGAAAGGGAGAAAGCGGAGGCCAAGGTGAGAGCTGAAGCTAGGAAGGCTGCTCTTGAGGCTCGTCGGGCAGAAGCAGAGGCTAGGAAGAAGAGACCTAGACCTTTTCCGGTACCTATGAATCCTGCACGCTCGTTCGGACGTTCTCCCGAGCCGATTCGTCACTTTGTGAGTTGTTTCGATTCACAGCCGTTTCATCGGTCATATATATCTTTCGAGCAGGAAAGATCGCCTTCGCCGTCGCTGTTCCTGCGAGCACGGTCTGAGCCAACGATGTCGTCACTCCCACCATCCCCTGCGAAATCGCCTCTCGGGCCACCACCTGCGCTTTCTCGGGCCTCGTCTCATTCCCCAATTTTTGGCTCCGGCCGTCATCGATCACCCGACTATGGTGTTTATGAAGAAGACGATGTATTTTTCCCTCCGAACCTCTCCCCCGTTCGGCAATCTACGTCTTATTCAGCCCCTCCCAGCCCTTCTGGTCCGCCTCCAACATCAACTGCCAGTGCTGGACCTTCGCAAGGAACACGTTCAGAATCTGAATCGGATCAGCCCTCCCTTCCCGAGATGAATTCGAAAGAAAGGAAACGGCTCCGCGCGCTAAAGCATATGATGCCAGCCGTGATGATTTCACGTCAACTCGGAAAGGCTAAATCTGGTCCACCGGCGCGGGCGGCGTCTCCCTCGTCGGGTAGCGAGGCTGAGGAAGTTGGGTTGATACCTGGGCTTGCGAGAGTTCGGAGAGGGAGTTATAGGGAGGTGGAGGTCAAAGGTGATCCTGAGAGCTCAGACATCGAGCGGTCTGCTGTGCCCTCTGATGATGATGATGGTGGTGGGAATAGGGAACACGGGGACGTAGGGGTCATCGAAGTGCTTTCGGATGGGGAATCGGCAGTCAAGGTCGTACGAGCCCGACATGGTTTGCCAAGGCGTCGATATGGGAGCGACGTGATCTCCATCAGTGATGGTTCCATTCCTCGGTCCGAGGAGGAGGAACATTCGAGCAGTGACGAAGAACCAGCCCGCCGATCGCTTTTTGATGGCCCTGCTGAGAGAGGGCCTGCCCGTGAAAGAAGTCTGATCGACTGGATGTTGAGTAGGACGAGGGGCTCTGGCAAGTCAAAAGCCAAGTCTAAACCACCCAAGACGTCGAAGAACTCTCGTGGGCCCAGGAATCCGAGGCTGGATATCGTTACGAGTGGCGCAAGGCGATATGGGAAAGGACACCAGACTCTGTTACCTTTTGTGAGCGCTACCAAACACCACGGGTCGGAGCACCGGGAGGATCGACCTGTTTCCGTCGACCGAGATGCAGCTCATGATGGAAAGAAAGTGAAGAAGAAAAGGAAGCAACAGTCCAAGACGAATCAAGGGCGATTGTTCAACGTTCACCATGATTCGACGCGTATCACCTCGGGGCATCGAGAAGGCAAGTCGAGTCGAGGTAGGGCTGTTGCGCTTGTCATCGACAAGGACGACAGTGAATTTAGGCAGGCCCTGGATCCGGGATGGAGAGCTGAAATAGAGAGGTGGAATAAACCTGTCTCTTCTGCTCGTCAGCCCGTGGCAGGGAAAACGCCCGCTGCTCCTGGTGCTTCGACTGCTCATCGACCTCGACGACGACTATCCCATCGAGCATCTCCTGAACCGCAGCGAGAGGTTCCACTTCCTTTTTACTTCCAGCGCGAAGAAGGACCATTTGCAAGAGCACGCCGTCATATCGTGATGGATATGAACATCACGCCACTTCCTTCTGGTGTCAAGTTCGAGGGGTCTTCGTATCTCGGAAAAGGCCTTCTTCATCAGCTCATTGCAATTACTTCTGGGCAATCGGAGCCGTTTCCCCCGATATATTGCAATGCACAGGGATTCGACATTGGACCAACGACCTCCGCTGCTCTCTTCAGTGCACTCCTCGGACCGCTTTGCGATCGGCTTGCGGTTTCCTTGTCCGACATCGAGGCAGACGACCCGGCCAAGATCAAGGAGTGGGATCCGGTGATACGGGCTTCAAGTCAACTTTTGTCGTGGCTCGTCGTGCATACAGAAGACGAAGAATTTGCTTCTCTGGAAGCGGCGCTGAACGAATATACCGATGGGCTGCTGCTCGTTCTAGAGCCCATTGAAACGACTCTGTTTTCGCTGACCGTTCGCTGGTTCGTTATTGAACTCTTAGCGCGGCTCGCGGCTGGGGTCAAATATCGACGGGGATCAGTGGAGAATGAGCATTTGATTCAGTCGGCGAAGCGACTCATCCAGCGTTTGCTGGGTATCGATTTGCAACCTGCTCTCGCTACTTTCTACGCAGCAGAGGGCGATGCGGAGACCGCTTCATTGCCTCTACGAGCCACCGAGTTGTGGATATGCCTCATCCATTTGTTCCAAAGTGGTGGTATTTCGTCAGATCCTACCTCTGGCTCTCCTTTCTGGCGCTTGCTCGCCGATCTGTACCCCGACTCTTCCCCCACTGGCGCTGAAGCTAGCGAAGACATGTGGCGCATCATCTTTAGCCTCTGTGCCATTTCCCAGTTCTCCATTCATGGTCTCTCGACCTCCGTTTTCCGACTTCCACCCTCTTGGGAGCTCGCGGGCTCTGCACTCAAGAAGATTATATTAACTGCCAACCCGGAGAAAGAACGTCAACTTCCGCAGCGCGCCTTGAAGAAACGTGATGATTATATATCGTGCGTTGTATCCCGATGTTTTCTTCTATGGAGTCAATGGGGATGGCGTCTCGACGATGCGATCGTCATGTTCAAATCAGTTCAAGAGATATTCCGGTCCCGAAACTTTGTGAACCTCCTGAACGAAAGCTCTGCACCCATGGGATTTCTCGAGCACGGCGACCTAGAGCTCCTCTCCAAGCGGGACCCACACGACACCGCTTATGAGATGTTTCTGAAGATGGTGGTGCAGGCTGTATACCTGTTGAACGCAAACGTGGAGATGGATCCAAAGCATCGTTCGGGTAACCTCAAGAAACTCCTCCAAATGGCTGTCCCCGTAAGCCCTGTTCCATTCTCCCGTTCGGCTCCTCCATCCTCGCATGAACTTTCGATGCTCGTCAATCGTTTCAGTGCGATGGCGGTCGCTATCCATCTCGATCCGACGTTTTCGAATGTCAAGTTCCGTATCGGACAGGCGAAGCGATGTGTGGGGTTCAAGGAAGGGGACGATCACTCGAGATTGGCGTGTATCTATGGGATGATGAATTTTGCGATGATCGTCAGGCATCACAAGGTCGTTGGAGGGCTTGATGAAGTGTTGGGTTGGCTTGGGGAAATGACGGACGTGCTCATGGATGAATACAAGGAGGGAGAGGGAACGACTGGGGCTGGGAGGAGGACGACGACGACGTTGATCCAGTTGTTGATTGGATCGGTGAGGCGTGTGATCGAGACGCAGTGTTTGAACAAGGAGGCGCAAACGCGCGTGGAGTACCCTGATCCAGCGCTTTTGGACGGACGTGCGTGTACTTGTCATTTTCATCGCGGTTGGTCTGCAACTGATAGGTGTCTTAGCTTGGGTCACTCGGGTATTTAATCCCCGTACCGATCTCGTTACTATCCAGCAAACTGGGGTTGAGATTCGGATGCTCGTACAGTCGTTTCTTGATGCTCGGTCAAAGGCTCTGCCACAAGCCCAATTGCCTCCTGTCGTCCACGGTGTTGAGAGTCAGGAGAGTCAGGATGAGTATGACAAGTTGTTTTTGGATCTGAACGATGCGGAGCTGTTGGCGGCGTTGGGTGAAGAGACGGAAGTGACTGCTGTTGCTGATCTCAAGTCAAAAGAGGACGCTCTGTGCAAGGTCGGTCGTGTTCCGATGCTCGTGCGAGGTGACCGAGACCGTAACATCGTATAGGTTCTAGACAAATCGATCACGCCAGCCGTGTATCGCCTGGTCTGTAAACATTTCGGCGAGAACGAGAATGCAAAGGACGATGAAACGAAGACGAAAACTGCCGACGATTGGATAGATTGTTGGGTTGGATGTGCGAACGTTCTGGTACAGAACAATTTCAAGGTAAGGCACTTTTTTATTTATTTGCTGCTACGGTGGGGTTCGAGTCCAATGACGACTGTTAGGACTGGGGACTTTACATGAAGTTGGGTCAGCAATCTTGGGAGAAGATTATAGATGGTTCCTGGCGTCGTCGAGTTGGACTGCGTTTCAACCTTGCCCTCCTTCGTCTCGATCCTGGGGCATATACGGTGAGGCGATGATGGATTCTAGTCTTTCACTTGTCCCGACTGACGATCTCACAGAAATTGAAAGATGAATGCATTGGGGTGTTACTGGTCGCAACTGTGTCTGGAAAGCCGACAATCGAGCACGAATTCATATCGGTGGTGTTTTCGCTGGATGGGTTGCGACATCCCTTACTCCGTGGGGCTCCTTTCGATCCTGTTCCGGGGACGAGGACGTATGAGATTAGTCTGGCAGATTACGACGCTGCACGTGGGCGATTGCTGGACAGTGGGTGATGTTGCGATTCGGTATTGACAAGAAGTGCGCTGACGCTGGTTTCCATTAGCTGTCTTTTCCAACGTTGCTGGCCGCCTTCGTGAAAAGGTCGATGCGGAGAGTCAAGGTTACGTCGAGTTGTTGGTTATGATGCTCTCTACGATGCGGGACATCCACCAGGGTTATATATCGGCTGAAAAGCAGGGAGAGTATGCCGAGTTTTGTCGCCAGGTTTTCGTCAAGTTGTGTATGCACCCGGAGCTGGTGTCACATCCGAGGATGGTTGGATTACTCGCGTGGCTGGGTTAGGGTTTGCTTATGTAAAGTGGTCTACGAGTACTGGTCCGAACTTTGAGGTAACACTATAAAGTTAGATTTCCTTCGTCGCAGCCATGGCGGGGCTCATCTCTCCGAAACCGCTTTCTTACTTGCAACATGCTGGTCAGTTCAATCCATACCAGCAACAGAGAATCGCTGGCTCTGCCCTCTCCGGATTCTCCGAGACCCCTTCCATCGGACTTCAGCCCCACCAGCAGCACGCCCTCGGCATCCACGAAGAGAACAAAATCTATGCCCTGGTCATCGACCTCATGGACCCTAACACGAGGGAGGCTGCCCTGCTCGAACTCAGCAAGAAGAGAGAGCAATACGACGACCTCGCGCTCGTCCTCTGGCACTCTTTCGGTACGTCCCTTCTTCGGGTCATCCGCCTCACCTTCGGCCCGTCTCTGATCGTATGTCATGCAGGTATCATGCCCGCCCTTCTTCAGGAGATCGTCTCTGTCTACCCGCTTCTCTCCCCTCCCAATCTCACCGCACACGTTTCGAACCGCGTGTGCAATGCCCTCGCACTTTTGCAATGTGTCGCTTCTCATTCAGAGACGCGTCAGCTCTTTTTGAACGGTTCGTTTATGTGCTGTTTCTTCCCGAGGAGCGACAGCTTACATTTTTCTTAGCTCATATCCCCCTCTTTCTTTACCCTTTCCTCAACACGACTTCGAAAACCCGACCATTCGAATATCTTCGACTTACTTCTCTCGGGGTCATCGGTGCTCTCGTCAAGGTATGCATAGCCTCACTTGACCTTGCTCGTCGATTTACTCACGACGCGTAAACTTTAGCAAAACGACAACACCACCGTCATTCATTTCCTACTTTCGACCGAAATAATACCCCTCTGCCTACGTATCATGGAAACGGGTTCGGAGCTCTCCAAAACGGTTGCGATTTTTATTGTTCAAAAGATTCTTCTCGATGAAACTGGCCTCACATACATTTGCCACACCTACGAACGGTTCTACGCAGTCGGCACCGTCCTCAGCAATATGGTCAACCAACTTGTGGAGACCCAGGCAGTCAGACTTCTCAAGCACGTCGTTCGCTGTTATTTGAGGCTGAGTGATAATATGAGGTATGGTTCGCACGCTGTAGGTGAGAATGATGGGAACTGATGTGAAACAAAGAGCGAGAGAAGCGCTGCGGGCATGTCTCCCCGAACCCCTCCGAAACCAAACTTTTAGCGCTCTTCTCAAGGTTCGTCGCTATTTTCACGTGTTTTCGTCTTTACCGACTAGGTTTTTGCAGGGCGACATGGTCACGAAACGCTGCTTGACCACTCTCCTCAACAATCTCAATGAACAGTAACCCAAAAAGTCATCCAGAGCCGCCTACACTTTTTCGTCGTCCGACTTTTTTCTTCTTCGAGTGCCTTCACTTTCGCGTTTTGAAACGGCCCGCGCGAAGCGGTATGTTTGGACATTAAGGATATTTTCGATCGACCCCGCATATGTATTTGCACCAGCGTCCGCGCACGTTACAGTGTACCAACGTTTTGCTAACTAAACGCTCTCACTAATTGGTAGAAGTGTGTTGTACTTTATGATCAATGAAGTCGTTTGCCGTGGGAACGATATATTATGGTCCTCTGACTGCTCGAACGATCACTTGTCTCTTTACCACCACCCTCGCCCCTGTATACCTTTCACGACTCCCTCGGAGTCATCTCTCCGATGGCCAACTCGACGTGCGCCGCTTTCCTCGACGGAGAACACATATGTCTTCCTCCTCTCCAAGTTCCTTTTTACTTTGCAATGCGTCAGAACCTATTTTACGCCATTTCCGACGACACTCTGGCATTGGCAGCACCGGTCATCGCATACTGGACAATGTCTCTTGCTTTTCACTCTCTCGACATGTCTGGCTGGAAGTGGCTAAACAAATACCGCATTCACGAGTCCGCAGATGTCACATCTCGAAACCGAGCAACCCGCCTAGAGGTTATTTGGGCCGTCGTTCTGCAACATGTCATGCAGACCATACTCGGTTTCTATTGGCTATCTGAGCCTCCAAAAATATCACCCTCGAAATGTGTGATGGAAATGGAGGCCGTTGGGAGGGCCTTGGTGCGTTTGGTTCGGTGGGTAGCTGGCCCAGAGTTTGGGAACTCCTTGTTGGAGCTCCGAGGGGCGGATACCACATACTGGTTATATTGGTGGGGTATCCCAGTTGCGCAACTCTTGTTCTCGTTGTGAGTTGACTCCTTGCTGTCTGATTTGTTCTCAGGAGCGTGACGACCGTTCCATAGATTCATCGTCGACACATGGCAATACTTTCTACACCGCTGGATGCACTCGAACAAGTTCCTTTACCGACAATTCCATTCCGTGCACCACCGACTATATGTGCCATACGCATTCGGTGCATTATACAACCACCCTCTGGAGGGGTTCTTGCTCGACAGCGTTGGTGCTGTGGTGGCGGAGACGATTGCCAATCTCTCCGTTCGACAAACCATTTTCTTGTTCGCGTTCAGCACCATGAAGACTGTCGATGATCATTGCGGTTACACTCTCCCCTTGGACCCGTTCCAGATGATGAGCGGTAACAATGCAGATTATCACGATATTCACCATCAGGTTCGTTTGTCGCTTTCTTTTTGGAAATCACGTTCATTACACCCAATCTGCCGTACTTTTTTAGGTCATTGGGATCAAGTCGAATTTCTCACAGCCTTTCTTCGTTCATTGGGACGTCATCTTGGGAACTCGAATGACGAGGAAAGATATTGAGGAACGAAAACAGAAAGTCAAGACGACGTGATGATATTATATATACACAAGGGGGTGAGGGCGGCGACGTCGATGTGCACTCCTGGACTTATATATTCCCGGTTTTCTTGTTTGGTTTTTCAAACGGAACAGATTGCTGCTATGTAGACCCGTTTTCTTCTTTTATCGCAGGTTTTTCTTATGTTCGATAGGTCCCCTTGTTGTAATCACTTTAAGAGCGTGCTTTAATGATGCGACGAATAATCAAACGACTCTTTTTTTTTTTTTGCTCTTGTGATGTAGAGATTCGGTGGGGTTCGCGCAAGTGCAATTAATTGCTGTCGACTGTTCTCGCTTCAATCCGGTGGTGTAGCTCCCCTTGACGCATTCTTCGTTTCGATGAACGTCCTGATATTTGTTTAGCGCCAATGATGTCTAGTCTCCCCTAGGCAGACCCAAGAGTCGGGATGAAGACAGTCGTTCACCCTCCACTAGGCGTGGCTCATCATCAGCTGGGTGCGTTCTCCGAAGAAAGAAGAAAGAACGACTCGGACTCCGGCTGCCAGTGATCGTTCGCAGACACATTAGAATGAAATATGTATATGATGTCTCGCCACCTTTCTTTACGCAACTGGGATATACTTGTACTTTAACTACTTGAGTAGTACTACTTACTATCTTTGCATTAAGGGACCCGGTCGAGGTCGAGGATAGAAAAATATATAGGTTATCGAGTCAATGTAAAGTGATCCAAGAAGGGAAAACAGTGTCGTTCCTTCGCGGCGCTGCACAAGACATGAAAAGTAATGAATGGGGGAAGAGAGGGGGGAGTGGGTACTGCGATCATCTAGACATGGATCGTGGCCCGTCCCTTGGGCAGCGAGAGACGGTGATAGATAATCGACTGAGTCGATTACTCCATTGCTGCTCGCATTGAACTTGGTACTCTGGTAGAGACGAACAAGATTCAGCGTCGATCAAACCAAAAGGCCCAGTTCGCTATAGAGGCGACTCTTCAAGTTGGGCTTGGGAAGAAAAAAAACACTCTCTCACCTTTACTAGTGCAGGGTCAAGCGGTTAACACTACTGAGCAAATCGTCCAGCGCCTGTTGGACGGCTCTGAACCTCAATACGCCACACATCTCGCTTTCAACGTGCTGACACAAAGCGCTGAGAGTTCTGAAAGTTGTGTGGCAGGTGGGGAGAGGACATCTATAGATCTTGACCTGGTGCCGTGGGCTCGCCAGGTGACGGTCGAGATCCAAAAGTGACCGGAACGCGCGATGGCAAAGAACACATTCGTAGGCGTTTATATCAGGATTCCACGACCGTTCGGTGACGATATACCGACTGGTGTCACCAGCAGTAAGGAGCCGCGAGGGATCAGTAATGACATGGTTCCGATCTGTTTCCTGGATGAAGCGGTTGATCGTGGGACGATCAATACCGGACTTGCAGGAGCCAGACTCGAGATGGAGGATCAATGCGGATTTGCTGACAAATGATTGCGTGCAACCGTGGAATGGACAACGAACATTCTTTGGTTGATGGGTACTAGATTTCAGGTGCTGAAATAGTAAATGACCATCAGCTCGTCATCCAATGTGAAAGAGGGAAAGACTTACTGCACGTAAATGACTCTCGGAGTCGAAAAGACGCCGGCAAGGAGCACAGGAGAGATAAGATTGATGAACCTGTCTGTCGTGCTCCTGCAACCCAAAGTCGTTCTGAAAGAACTTGTCACATGTGGCACACCAGTAGTGTGCGGGTGCATTGTTGCAATGATCGATGAGATTGATACGATTCGTGAATAAGGTGTTGCAATGACGACAGTAGTGGTGACGCTGGGTCTGGATGTAATGCTGTCGAAGACGCTCCCAAGTCGGAAAGTCCATGTCGCATTCATCACAGACGTGATGTCTTGGTGAGTCTGCGACGTGCTGGTCATACGAGAACCAGGAGTTGAAGTATCTGCCACATCGCACGCAATCGACCATCGCTGATCAAGATCGATCAAGAGCCAAAAGATAAATCAGTAGAGCGACGTTACGTGACGCGACTATATCACAGGTGATCGGGGTCTTACACGCGTATGCCGTCGGCACGTGATCTACTTCTTGTTGTCTACCACTACTCTAGTAGTACTACTAAGTAGTACCATTACTAGCAACACCTGCAACGAAGTGCTCGACTTCAAAGCTTCAGCGCTCAGCGAAACCGAAACCGACGGACACATATGGCACGTCCGGAACTCACAGATGAACAAAGCAAGAGATAAAAGAGGCTTTTGAACTCTTCGACACGGACGAGGACGGCCATTGGACTGTCGCGATGCGCGCGCTTGACTTTGAAGAAGGCCGGGGTACCTCAGAGATCATGACAAGAGCGGTAACGGTAGGCTCATGGACTTTGAAGATCTTGCAAAAATCAGTCGAGCCAACTCTTGTCTCTCTTCCGCCGCACTGCGGAATCTCGCTCTGTCGCCAGCCTGCACTTGACGCGACATTAATGCTAGTCGCGAGGTCCTTGATGGCGTCGGATTCGCGGCACCCATCGTCTCGTCTAATTCTGTCCTTATTGATGTCGTTACTCACCTCGAATTCCATTGAATGAGCGGATCCCCGCACGAGATCCGTCGCGCGTTCCAATTATTCGAGGACGATAACGCAGGAAAGATTAGTCTACGAAATCTCAGAAGTACTGACTCTGATGCCTCAAGCATGAAGGTCATGGCATGTCTTGCGCTTCCCACCTTCGGCCTCACTTCCTTGGGCAAAAGGGACTAACTCGAGTTTCTCCACGAGTTCACCTTTGGCCTGGAATTGACCAGGGGGGGGGGAAAGTCGATTAGCAAGAAATCGAAGGTGAAAATACCTCGATAGTCAAAACGCACGTCATAGATGCAGTTCCAACCCAAAGGGTGAACGACTGTCTCCATCCGACTCTTGGGTCTGCCTAGGGGAGACTACTTTACGAGGGGCTAGCTGGCTAAATTCTTATATGCGCGTCTGCCTGGGCACCTCCGCCTCGACTCGTCGATGGATTGGTTTGCTGCTGGGTATGTAGACCCGCAAACCTCAATCGGTCTTCGTCAACATCCATGGACAGACCCCTGAATACGAGATTCTCAACGTTTGCGAGTTCAACTCGACCCGAAAACGAATGTCAACAATCGTACGCGCACCTGATGGAAAGACCAAGTTGTACTGCAAATGTGCAGATACCGTCATCCTCGAGCGGTTAGGCAAAAATCAACTGTAGAGTTGGTGCATCTCGAGGTCAGTGAATTCACGACCATCTTCGCCCGCTTAAGTTTACCACACACGGTTGACATTTAGCACTACACGACAGACGGTCTCCGAACGCTCTGCATTGCTTACTGCGGTATTCCAGTCGCTGAATATGCTCAATGGGCGACCATTTACTCACAGGCAGCCGCTACCATCAACGGACGTTCGGAAGCTCTCGATAAGGCTGCGGAACTCATTGAAAAAAACATGTTCCTCCTCGGAGCGATGGCCATCGAAGGTAGCGCTGAAATAAATGAACGATGGATCAGCCAGGACTGCAGGTGCTTGGGAAATGGCACGCCCTCTGCTCTTCTCTCGATGTGGGAAAAGACAACTCTACTCGACGACTCGCTACGCTCATTGACTCTCCCGGCAATGCCAGCATCTTCCGCTCGGACTTCTGCCACCACCGCTGCTCTGCTCACTGCCATTGCTGCTGGAGCGGCCGTCCTGCTCCAACGATCAATCGCCTCGTCGTCCAATGTGAAAGAGGGAAACACTTACTGCACGTAAATGACTCTCGGAGTCGAAAAGACGCTGGCACGGAGCACAGTAGAGATGAGATCAATGAACATGGCTGTCGTGCTCCTGCAGCCCAAGGTCGTTCTCAAAGAACCTGTCGCATGCGGCACACCAGTAGTGTGAGGGTGCATTGTTGCAATGATCGATGATATCGATCCGATTCGTGAATAAGGTGTTGCAATGACGACAGTAGTGGTGACGCGGGCTCTGGATGTAATGTTGTCGAAGACCCTCCAACATCGGAAAGTCCATGTCGCATTCATCACAGACGTTATGTCTTGGTGAGTCTGCGATATGCTCGTCATACGAGAGCCAGGAGTCGAAGTATTTGATACATCGCGCGCAGTCGATCATCGCTGATGAAGCTAAGAGCCAAAGGATAAATCAGTAGAGCGACGTTGCGGACGCGACTATATCGCGAGTGATCGGGTATCGGCACGTGATCTACTTCTTTTCTACTTAGCAATCTAACGACTATTGTACAGGACCTGTATGCCTTCTCGTTACGTCGTTCGTTGCCTGCCTCAGCTAGCTGGTTAGACGGCAAGAGCCTTACATTCGCCATAGAGAAGGAGATCTCAAAGTCGTTCCTGGAGTTCAAGTTGGCTCTCCTGCCATCTGCTGCGCGTGCTCGGCCACAACGCTCGCTATGCTTCGATTGCCATTGTTGCTGATGCTCAGTAACTCTTTCTTCAACAACTTCTCCGGGAAAATTGCCTACGAATCATGGACGATCTCATTTCACAACGTTATATTTACTGTGCCCCCTCCGTTCGTCGTTGGTATATTCGATCGATTTGTGTCGGCGCGCGTGCACCCACAGCCGTATTCTCTTGGACAACAGAACGTGTTCGTCACGAAGACGGCATTTTGGTTATGGGTTGGCAATGCATTGTATCACAGTCTGGTACCCTTATGCCACGCTGCGGTCAAACGTGGTGACATAACAAATGGGACAGATCCTCTTTGGATTTTCGGTCATACTCTTCTGGGGTGATCTCAAGCAGGCCACGGCCGGGTTGGATCCTTACGGGACTCGTTCCCCGCTTGTGGACCGATGCTTTGTTTTAATTTATGCTCCTTTTCGTCCCAGTCCTTTGACTACCATCGGGCTATTGAGCGCTTGGGAATGTGTAGTAGAGGATTATGCTTCTTTAAATTTTATTTCCGGATGGACTCGACTGTATCTTTACAATATGTTCCGTGCTAATGAGAATACCCGCGATCTCGCTCAGATTGCGCCAGCGTATCAGTCGGGCGGCCGACCAAGCAGTACACTTGTCGTCACCCTGATATCCAAAGCCCGTCATATACATCCGTCGACGCGACGCCATCCCATACGCTTCGCAGCGAATGTATTCGTTTGGGTTTTTCTACCTGAGAAACAAAGATTAGACGGCCATCGAGGTACGAATGGTGGCATACCCGGGCCGCAAGGAAAGATCGCTGAGTTGGAAATGATCGTTTGTATGGCTTTCACCTCATCTTAACACCAGTTCAACGGGTACTAGAACTTGAAATTCCGAGTCGGTGCTGTAGTTATAACGTTCGAGTTGCAGCTACGATATTCGCTCGACATTGGAACCTACAAGCTCCAGCAAAACTAGAGATTCGATACTAATCAAAGAGCGAGAAAGATACGCTAGTAGTGCCAGTGAGAATGACACAATTCCATTCCATTCCCCGAGGCTAAATCAGATAGATTTCAATAGACTAGAAAGGCTCCAGGATACAACACGCGATGAATATTCACGACATTAAGCAAGCGCTCTCCACCCCCGTGTCTCGAGATGCACTAAAACAAGGCGAGCCAGACTGCTAAGTAGTATATCGAAACACGACAGATAAGACCCTTACTTTTACAGTCCAGGCAAAGCTCGTGGTTAAGCCAGGAGAGCTCGTTTCGCCACACGACGAGCGTCTTTTGCTGGTCAAACTATGGATGGACGACGATCCAGCTGCCCAGGGTTTATTCACTCTTTGGGGACAGCTAAAAGATGTGCGTATTTCCATCGTTAACCTGTCCTCGACTGAACACCTTCCAGATGTCGTCAGAAGCCCTCGTAGTATCACTACTGTCTTCGCTCCTGTCACTCCTTGGTTCGCAGTATATGTTTCACTCATATGCTACCCCAATAATCAAGATGATACTTTCTAATCGATGGCTACGTCGTCTCAATATGTACCTCGGCGGAACTCACAAGGAGCAAATCCTCGCTACTCTCAAGCTTTTTAATGCAATTTCTGCATTCGCAGGCGGGCAGGAGCGAAAGTTAGTCCTCGAGACTTTCCCATGGGATAACAAGGTAAGCCGTCGTTGTTACTACCACTGTTATACTCCTCAGACCTATTAGAACCGATGGAAACTATTTTCCATGCGCAGAAAAGAGATGAATAGGAATATACTTTCCCAGCCTGGTAAGTCCCGATCGTCACCTAAGCCTACTCTTGTACTCAGCCAGTAAAAAGATATCCGTACCTCCTATGTCCTCCTGATCCTCTCCATGGTCGATCGAAACACTGTTTCGCAGGTCAAAGTGAAGTTTATTGAGCAACATCGCGAAACTTTCTCGAGCATTTTCAAAGGCCTAGCGCAAGACCAGTATTCGCTCGTTCAAAAAGTGCTCGGGGTCTGTTGGGAGGGTCTGTGGTCTGACCCCAAGGTTAAGAGGACGCTGAAAGTTGCCGTGTTCAACGAAGTAACGATCATGCATGTGAGTCTCATCTCTCGTTTCTGCCAACACATTCATCGGAGATATCTTCAGCTCTTAAAATTGTATGAGCGTATGGCGCCCGAGTTGCAAGAAGAAGAGCATATCCTCGCGGACATCGCTCATCACTTCCTGTTAGCTATCTGCACCCAGCCTGGCCATGGCATCTGTTTCAGAGACCGTGGATGGTATCCTTGGGAGGCCAACGACAACAGATTCGCCAATGAAGAACCCGAAGATCATCCTCGGCGTAAAGGTGCCCATTCAGTGAAACTCTACAACAAGATCCTAGCAAATATCCTCCCAAAACTGAAAGTGAATGGAGACCCTCGTCAACAAGAGCTCGCGTTGAGGATCGTCGAAGCCTGCCCAGAGCTTGTACATGGGTATGCGGGGCACTATACATTGCTGCTGACAGTTCGCTAACACATATCGCAGGTACTGGTCTACAGCAGCCCTTTCTCTGGAACCGAACCTTTCTTCGAAATGGATTGCCAACCTTATGTTCGTCGGACAAGTCATCTCTCAGGCGGTCCCTTGTTCCACCTTTCTCTTGCCTGGCAGTAATGAAGTATACATGCCGACACCTCCCCCCCTCTCCGTGATAATGGCGAACGTTCTTCCCCCCGTCGGGATCAGGTCACTTTTCACTCGAGGACTGCAATTTAACTCGGCCGCCATCATTCGACATTGCACAGCAACTGTGCTCGCCAAGTGTCTCCAGAAGCTGGTTGAGGTGGTCCGTGCATTCAAAATGATCGAGACTGCATTGGAAGAGGATGAGGAGGGGCCGTGGTGTCGCCGACGAAAAGAAGTCGAAAAAGAGGCAAGGCGGCATGTGCCGGATTTTCAGGTCGTTATTGCGTTTTGGCAGCAAACGTCGGCATCCCCCGCAAATTCGGCTACAAATGCGTTGTTGAGCGAGAGCTCTCAGCGACTGCTTTGGCTCTACCAAGAATCTTTACCGGACGTTGTCGCCGAAGCCAAGTTCGAAGTCGGCAAACTTCTGAGCTTGATCAGCGATCCCATGCTGGTCGACCCGACCAGCAAAGAGGGTCGTTGCTTGGTTGTTCTAGCTTTGCAAAGCGTCATACAGCTGCACGTCATCCTCATTCTACGCAAAAGTGACCAATTCACTTGTACCGGTAAGTGATATTATTTGGCCATTTTATCTCCTTTCATGATCGTATCTCAATCAGCTACCTCATCTCATGCATATCTGCACGTCCTCCTCAAGTCATTTTGCGATGGTCGTGTTTCTGCTTTCCGCGACATACTACGTGCCCTCCTGCAGCACGTCCTGGGTGAGAGTGTTCTTTTCCAGGAACATCCTAGCGACATAGATCTATGGCTCGCTGCACTGCCGTCTGGCGCTCTATTCCGAGGACAAGGTGCTCGAGCACCTGATGGCACCCCGCTTACGAATGAGGTGGATGCTGTAGTGTCATTCCTGGTCGAGTGTATCCAGCGTTGCCTCAAGACTCCATACCGCTACATGGACGAACCAGTGAAGAAGGCCCAATCGCTCCCCGTCCTCCCTTCCGATATCTGTGCGTTCACGAGCCCTCTCCTCGTGACGGTGCTCGAACAAGTTGGCACGAGAGTAAAGGGGAGGTTACAGCTGCCGTCCGACATGCTTGCAATCTTCACTTTCATCCGGAGATTGCTAGTCATGCTCGCCAGTAAACAGGACGATTATGTCAATTTACATACGGTTCTAGATCGAATCGAGGAGATTGCGGATGGACAGCCATTCCCGGATTGTCCGAACATCGAATTTGCGATTCGTCGTGAACTCTCTATTGCAAGGGCATGTCTTCGTCACCTGGAGGATGGGACCTGTAGGAGTGAAGAAACGAGTGCCGAGCCTGTCTCGATCTTCCTTCACCGCATGGAGCAGATGCCTGTTCGTAAGTTCCTCCCCTCGATGTATAGATAAACCACTTGGTCGCTCACTATAAAGCATTTTATCGTTGATGTATAGCGGAGTCGGAGCCTGCCCGCATAGCAGCGGCATTCGAACTCATAGACTGGCTTCGCTTGGTGAATACCAAGCTATCGTCTCCCGATGTCAGGCGTCTCGCTGCAGCCGTTCAACAATTCTACGAGCCTGCTATCCTGGCTCTGGTCGACCACCTGCATCCCCAGAGCAGTTCCTTTTGGGAGTTGGATGTCTCGACCTTGCTGTCTACATGGTTTGCTTTTCATGTCGCTTCGTCGCCATTTCGTTAATGTTTCTCAACAGCCCTTCTATTTTCGATTGTGGATATGAATGGTTATACCTCCAGTCTGCCCCACACCATTTGAAGGATCGCCGCATCCATGAGATCCTCTTGACGGTTCTTTATTCAGGTCCAGTAACGTACTCGTCTATCGAGCGAGCAACGCGGCTCGTCATCCATGATATTAGTGTATCAGTAGGCCGCCATGACCTTACGGCGGCCTTGCTCGCACTTCTGTCTGACATCCTCACGAGGGCCAAGAAGTGGCTTGGCAAGGAGGACTTGGAGCAACTGAAAGGACATGTCGTTGTCGTCAGCCCAACCATCCAGAGCCTTTGCACTTCAGGAAGTCTTTCGACCGAGCTTCAGAACGGTAACGTTTTCCGTTTTCGTCACTTCGACCCTGCTAATTGCCTGCAACTGCAGCAATCCATCAGCTTATCTTGGCGTCTTTCGACCATGTGGATATGGAGAATCGACAACTTTTGTCGTCGATGATCTCTCATTGGACAGCAAGGATGAAAGAGTCACTTGAGTCTGACGAGTTCGAGTTCGAGGAGGTGAGTCATGCTCCGAGTCGCATGTTTAGGCACAGCAGGAAAACTCAGTACGAACAGCAACAGTGGCATTCTATGCAACCCTGGATCAGATTTATGGAAAATGGGGAACTTCTCGCTGCCGTCAACCTCATGGCGACAAATGCTGCGACAAGACCACCTCTAGCACCCGATATTCTCGACGGTCTTCTCTTTGTCCTGAACCAAAGAGGACTGCAGCTTTCGGTCTCGAAGCTCTTAGAGTTGCAGGAAGTGTTTTCGGAATCAGCCTTGCTCGATGATATGCTCTCTGCCACCCTTATCTCACATCTCCCTCGTGGGTTCAATGGAGAGGTTATTTGCTCCGATCAGCAATCACTTTCGACTCTTCTTTCCGACATCCAGCCTCCGCATGCCAGCAAACTTCCTACTGGTGTCATTTCTAGATATCTCGAAAGAGATACCTGGACCAGTTCCACCGGTGAATTGATCGTCGCTCTTTTGTATTCCGACCCGGCATCTACACAAGCCTACGTGACATGGCTACAGAGCAGGCGATGGTTGCGATGTCCTCCCGTTTTGTTCGCCTCGACACTCAAGGCTTTTCTCGACTGCACTGTGCTGTCGGGCGGAGACCTCTCCAGCTTGGAAGACGGATTGCTTATTGACTTGCTTAACCAGCTCTTTGAGCTGTGTTCTGCCGGCGGGCATGGCTGCTTCCAATGTCTTGATTGCATATGCGAGATCCTCAAATCTGAGGCTGATAGAAGACCCCAGCTCGTGTCTCTCTTGCTAGAGAACATCGAGCGAACCCCGACCACGAATCTTGCATTTCAAACCACCTTTATCGCCCGCAAAGTCCTCCAGCTCCCATGTTGTCGCGTGTTGGTCTCGAATATCATCGATCGGGCTCTTCAATGGGCTGTCCACCATGTTTCGATCGAAGCCGCGGACTCGGAAGATTCCAGATGTGCTCTTCGAAATCTGGGTGTGTATTTTTTTAATATTACCCCACTGCTTTCTGGCTGATTCAAGGTTTGCAGAACACATAGCAAAGTCTCGCGCTGGCAACTTTGAGCTCAAGTCGCATTTGGTAGAACCTCTCGTGACCGCGATCGTTCAAACTCGCCTCACGGATGCCACCCTACTCGACTTGGCTTTAGCATTGGTAGACAACACCCCGCTCAAGGTAAGTAGTCGTATCGCTCGAAAATAGTTTCGCACTCTCATTAGCTATGTGCTAGCCCGTCATTGTCAATCGGTTGCTGCAAACCGTGCTTCAACACCCACATTTTGCCTCGGTATGCGGCAAAGATGGAGTTTCTCGTACGAAGAATCAGGTCGCGCGTTTGCTTCACTTACTGTTCCACCTTCATCCCGAGGAGACCTGCCAATCATCGCATATCAAGCCACTTTTGCAGGTCTATCGAGGAACGCTGTCACAATCTGATAGATGCCTTCTTTCTGTCATTCGGCTTTTCGAAGCAACGAAGTGCACTTCTCTATCTGCACTTTTTGCTGAGTGGTCCCCTTCCCCAGATTCTACCACCACGAATATCCTCGAAGTTGTGCAGGACCTTGACCCTGTGCAAGTCCTGCAGACATGCCTCATCTTTCCATCCTGGAGATGCTTCGGCACGGAAAAGAACATCGAGGGTGGCTATGGTCCAGTGGACGATTCTATCTATGATCCGATTATGGTGATCGTGCTAACGGCACAAATGCTCGTCGAACGTCTGCCAACGACTGCTTTCGACTGGGTCAAACTCTTCCGAAGCAATGTCGTCAGCTTGCTGATTCGGTGCATGGCTTCGCAAGACCGTAACATCCGCCAGACAGCCCTCTCTCAGATTGCGCGAATCTGGGAAAGCTTACAGGTAAGACAGTAAATGTGCGGTGAATGGGTACTAACCGAACTCGTCTCTTTAGAACGCCGACATGCAGGAGGCACATCAAGTCATCTATGTACTTCGCCTTCTCAAAAGTATCCTCCCTTCACCTACGAGTTCTGGAGATCCCCCGATGCGCCTGCCGACATACACATCGCTCATCCTTCTGCATGCCCTGCGTGGAATCTTTTACCCATCCAATTTTGTATACCCGCCCACCATGCGTTTCCTCTTACAGCGTCCTGAACTCGACGTATCTGACGTGCCGATGTTGTTCGGTATGCTTTACAGCAGCTCCGATGACTACAGGAAAGAACGTGGGTGGATTCTGCGGATGTTGACTGACGGGATGGTTAGCACGTACGATTGGAACGTGTTGAAACGCCGGCATACTTGGGATTTGTTAGCCAGTCTTTTCCAGAGCTCGAAAAATGATCCGACCGTGCGGACTGGAATCTTGGGGGTGAGTTTTCTCCTTTGTCGAATGAGCAAAAGTTGGAAGGGGAGAGGGGACTCGGACTGATGAACGGCTGAATACTAGATGCTCGCAAACGTAACCTGCAATGTAGAAGCATGCACATCGCTCGTGCTCAAGTCTTCCATTTTGTCGTGGATCGAGATGCAGGTCAGCGACGATCCTAGTTTGAAGGACTCGGAGTCGATCGCTTGGCTCAAGATTTTGGAGAACATCGTCCTCGTGGTTGATACTTCCAAACTGAATCGAGCCACAGGAGGTGAATGGTGCTCCACCATTTGCCGAATTTTATTCACCGTCTTACAACGAAAAGGTAACACAAAACAGTTCCGAGTCGCTTGTCTACTAACCACAGGTGTTCTATAGACAAGGCGGCGCTCGGCATTCTCCACCAGAGTGGAACTGTTCTCTTGCGATTGAGCTTGATACAAGCGGTACCCCGTGACCGTTCGCTTCACCACGCTCTTTCCCAGGCCGTGGAATACCTGTTCTACTTGGAACCCTCGGTCGATATCCATCGCGAGTCCCGCCGACCATCGAAACGACTCGGAAGCATACCACCGATTTTTCCCCTACCACCTCATCGAGCTCAGGGTCTTCAGGAAATGCCAGAGTCGATGGGCGACTGCCACTCCCTCCATGCCTGGGGTAAGATTGTCGAAGTTCTCTGGCAAGTCGGTATGTCACTGCCAGTGGAGGATGGAACTCGTGCCTGGACAGCGTTAACCAAGAGATTGCTTATATGGAGAGCCTTGGTCGGGGTCGAGATGTGTCCAATCGGAGAATGGGCGAGGAAAGAAGTCGTCGTTATTGGGCGTACTGGTATTTGATTGAAAGGACAGGAATGTTATCCATCTGTTTCTGTCGCGAAAAAGCGCAAGAGTTCTTCAGCCGCTCGAACCCAAGCTTGGGCAGCATCCAGGTCGGCTGATGTGACTGATTGTGACAGTTTCGAGAGTGTGGAATAAAGGTCGAATGCTTCTTCCCTATTCTTCTCGCGCTCGAGCAGGCAAGATGCAAGACCGCGCACTGATGAAGATCGTTCGGGATGTCCGTCTGGAAGAAGTGTTTCAATGCATCGCGGTTGAGGGAAATGGCCTCATCGAGTTCAGATAACCCTCTCAACTGCTTGAACCGAGTAAGTTGCAGCATCTGTCAAAACTTTGAAACTGAAAAGAAATGTGTATACACACCCTCAGGCCTCAGTACTCCTATTCTTACCATCGATGATCCTAGTTTCACACAAATCATTGATGCCCTAGGCGAAGAAGACATTTCTTCCTTGTATGAAATAAATGCACACAATCGTGCTAAATTGTGTCAAGTTTCAAAGGGACTTGAGTACTGAGTTTTTTTTTTAACACATTGCTAGATTTAATGGAATTTCATATAAAATTCGTTGAGGAGGTTTTTGCCGATGCATGAGATGTGACCGACGATCCTCGATCCGGTCCAGAAGACATGATTTGGGTCGAGGAGGGGTACATTAGAGATAATGATGAGTGGAATTGCTGCAGTCGACATGGGGCTTAACTTGGGAGGGAATCTATGAGGCTCTGCACGACCGCCCCGCACCATTCCACAACAACATCGTCGACTCCGTTCTGTAGCAAAAGGGTAAGGATCTCTTGGGAGACCTCGTGGGCAGTATCGGCGGTGGTAGAACCAGGAATGACGCCAACCCATATGACAACGGGACCAAGACTCCCCCTCACATCCTCTCCCGGCGGTGCGTGGGTGAAGAAGCGGGCAAGGGCGATGGATGACCGTTTGATCTTCCGAGCCTTGATCAGGTCAAGAATCTGGGGACTGACAGTGTCCCAGACATCGTTGAGTGGGGTGTCGAAGACTCCGTGGATCAACTTGACGGGGATGTGGCCGTGACTGCCGACGGGCTTGGGGAAGGGTGTAGTGGAAAAGTCCGAACGGTAGACGAGGTCCGGGTGGTCAGCGTCCCCGGCGACGCCGTTATAATATGACGTTCTCTCGTACTCATCGGGGGCGTACACGGAGGCTTTGTCCAGTTCTTCGTCCGTGACTGGAAAAGCTTCGAGAGGTCAGTGTGGAATAGACGAAGGAAGAAAAAAAACGATAGGACTGACTGGGAGGATCTGGCATAATGAAGATGAAGTTGTAAATAGTGTCACTGAGCAAAGTTCGGAGATGGGCAAAGGAGTCGTTGTCTCCTATCTCCTTCAAGTTGCGCGCGCGATCTTAGCCTAACCAGAGATCGCTCTGCTCGTCTTGTCCTCTACTAATATGTTCGCGAACGGTCCCTCCAATCTTTCGTACTTGGCCGTTGACGTTGAGCGCTGATCCCATGGGACATATGCTTACTACTAGTAGCATCAAATCCACGGTGCAAAATACACGTCACGCACCTCCGAGTCTGAAGACAAAATATTCCCGATATGAAGCACCAGTTGGTGCTGTTGATATAGTATGAGTATGAGGCACGCCTGTAACTTCACTAGTAGCGAACCAAATGGCGCACATTGTTAAGCACACGGTCGCGATATCGACGAGTCCGACAACAACAACGATTGTATTCGTCGAGTCACAAAGCAAGGACATAGTAACGACAGCCAATTCAAAGGTCACCCAGATCATGTTACAATATAAATTGACGAAGTTGACGACGATCCGTTAGGCATGAGGAAGACAGGCCGCGCACTCCCCACCATCGGTCCCGACCATCTCGTAACAGAGGGACCAGCTCAACTCCTTCACGAGCATACCTTCGTCCTGTAGGATTCACCGGTAGACATGAGTGAACTTTGTAGGAAGATAGACGGGCAGAGAAAAAAACTCGTCGCAAGCTCAACGCACGTTATAGACGCAGCGCCAGCCTGCAGCATGAGCGGCGGAGTAACTATATTATCGGCATCGTCAGCGTCGGGGTCGTTCATTCGTTCGCACGATGGAATACTCACAGGCACTCGGTGTGTCCGTGTCCATCGACCTCGCGGTGACAGGTCGCGTAGGGATTCAAATGGTACTCTCCGATCTGGCCGACGCACGCTGCACAGTGCATTGTTGCGTTGACACTATACGCGGCGCATGCGAGGATGGCGAGGGTGCGCAGGAGATACATTGGATATAATCGAGGGTTGGTTTAAGCTTAAGCGGGTGCGAGTGCTCGATGCAGTCGTGTGGAAGGGTGGTCGACCTATAGGCTTTTTATCCTGCTCGTCGCCGTCTTCGAGCTGGAACTGTTAGGTAGTGATCCTCGATCGAGCGCCTCTTCAGAGTCGCAGTGAAGCAACGATATTCGAAGAGAGATCGAACCTCCATTATAACGAGAGACAAAAAGACCCCTTGATTGACTGGTACGTTCGCCAAGGAAATAAGATGACTAGTAATGTTGTTAGTACAACCGAAAATGTCTTCGTGCAAGTTCTGGAATCACACAGTTCCAAGCTTATACAGGAATCCTACGATCATTTTTGTGCGGTGCACTGGCAAGGACTTGAAAGGGTATTGTTACTATTAGACTATTAGATAGAGCACGAATAAATTGCAGCCAAACGGGATGACACATACGAATGCCTCTGCACATCTCGTACTCATCTGTTTGACTATGGAGGGCATCTGGACATACTTTATTCCACGGCTCCAATATGGATGTTTCTGGAAGTACGAGTGCCTTCGAGTGAACGGATCATGGGACGGTGGATCGCGCTTGGAGCAAAGCCCTAGTGGAGGGTCAGTTCCCCCAAAGCGGACCCAAGAGCAGTGTGGTGTTGTGATCCCAGAACTTGAACATGACCAGACTCGGGGACTCATGCCATGGCTTATCGAAATCGACATCCCATTTCCGCCTCGATGACCACACATCGCCAATACTATGAGGCTCGGGATCGTACCTGATGGACCTCGTGCCAAGACGACAACAAATGGAATGAAGGGCAGCGGGTCGACCACACCTTCCCCGCTAGCACGTAAGCCAATTCCTTTTCTGCGTACCTTTGCCATCCTCATGTGCTGCATACGCTGCGGAATCCTACCATCATTCTGGATTGCAGGGCAGGAGTAAGATAGAGTTCTGCGATTCTGCGAAAAGAAAATATTTATACCGCAATAATAAGGACGAATGGCAAGAGTACTCGACTTGATGTCGATCACTTATACTAGGATCACGTGATCCCTGATAGTTTTCGAATACAAAGCGTACATACCTGAGTGATACACCAAGTTCGAGCCCATCGACGAACGTCAAGCAAACCAACAGACCCACTGAGAACATCAGCGGTCATCCCAATCGTTCAAGATGCAGAGCGACGACGTGATATGGTCTGTGATCAACACCCAATTCTGTTCGTACAAAGTCAAGTACGTTACCCTTACCTCTCTCGCTCTCTCGCTCTCTCGCTCTCTCCTCCTCGCATGCGGCGGGCCCTACTCATCAACGTTTCAGAACGACGACACAAAATTTCTGTCGGAACGAATACAATGTGACCGGATTCTGTAGTAGACAGTCATGTCCTCTCGCGAATTCGCGATATGCAACCGTGCGGGAGCACGAAGGTGCGTTACATTTCATCTCACCGTCCTGTGTCCTACTTTTCATTCTGAAACTGAATCCAATCAACGTCTGGCTGTAACTTTCTTTCCAGGCATACTTTACCTCTACGTCAAAACGATCGAACGTGCTCATACGCCCGCAAAGATGTGGGAGAAGATCCCACTTTCGAAAAACTACTCGAAAGCACTCGAACAGGTGACGTTGTTTTCCATCGAATTTTTTTTTTCGATCCCCCCCAGTTGACGTACGCACTTTTCACAGATCGACAAGGAATTGGCGTATTGGCCGAATTTCACCGTTCATAAATGTAAACAACGGGTGACGAAGATCACACAATACTTGATCAAGATGAGACGAATAAAGTTACGACAAGAGTTCGTGTTTTTATTATTATTATACGCTACGGGATCGAACGACTGGCGTTGACGATCGAGTTATCGTAGACCTAAGCTCGTTGGAGTCAAGAAGAAACTCGACCGTAGAGAGGCTACTCGCGAACGCAAAGCACTTTCTGCTGCTCATCTCGAAAAATCGATCGAAGAAGAACTTATCGAACGATTGAAATCAAAAGCGTATGGAGATGCACCACTCAATGTGAACGAGAGCGTGTGGCAGGCTATCTTGGACAGAGAGAAAAGTGGGAAAGAGAAGGAGGTCGAACGAGAGGAGGGTTTGGGACTGGTGGAGGACGAAACGGACGGAGAGGATGAGGATGAGGAGGATGAGGAGGAGCTGGAGGAGGAGTTCGAAGGCGAGTTTGTGAGCGATCAAAGTGAAGAGGAAGAGGGCTTGAGTGATCTGAGTGATCTGGAGGATATGGCGGTAAGTTTTGTGTGCAAAGATCCAAGGTTTCTATATCCCTCTGACTTCGTGCAGGGTGAAGGACCATATGGAGACAGCGAAGAAGAGGACTCGGATGAAGGAGATGATAGTGACGCAGAAGATCCATCGAAGACAAAATCAAAAGCCGTATTGGGCAAGCGGAAAGCAAAACCGCCAACAAAGGCTCCTCCTCGGAAGAAAGAGAGATCCAGAAGTGTGTTTGCTTCACTCCGTTTCTGCATGCATGCATATACTGAATTTTCTTTTCCAACAGAGGGGCCAAGGGTGGAAGTCGAGTACGAACACGAGGTGGAAAGTGTACCTATTGCTTTATCTGCGCTCGCAAATTGGTAGCCTCTTTCATTATCCCATCTCTTTTCGTTCCAGGTGTGCCTGACGTCCCGAGGTTTGTTGGAGGGTATTGTTGAAGAGATGATCTGCCCCCACTTTCCCCTATAACCACCCACTGTCATCAAGGCTCTCACAATGGGTGATCCACCTCGCGGGCCAACGAAAAGGAAATTAACAACCCCTCCTCTTGCTTATTTGTCCGAATCAAACCCTCTGAACTAATCGTTGTTCGCTCAACAATGGGGTCATTCCAGTATATGTAGGATATTGAAGTAAAAGCGACGTAAGGTCGTCCCAGATAAGGAGCAACACACAACATATGGACTCGTCTCCACCACACTCCCAATCTACCACCCAAAGAACAAATCAGACACCTGCCCCAGCATACTTTTCCCAGGACTTGGTCCCTGGGATGCCATCGTCGCGGGCGCTAGTTTCTGTGCAGAGGAAGCGGTGGACGGCGCTTGTCCTTTACGGAAAGCGGCGACGGCTGGGGCAAGCTTGATTGGTGTTCCAACGACAGCACCAGGAGATGGACTGTCGACTGCCATAGCGGCGGTCGATTGAGAATGTGCTTGGGGTGGCGTTGACGAGTGTGCGTAGTCGGATGGACGCATAGACGATGCAAGATCTGCCGCAGCCGCTGTCGAGTCCTGAAAAAAGGACAATTTTCAGGGACGAACGAAAGAAGCTGAGTTGGACGAAAAAAGACACGTACGGCCCACTTGATGCCAATCATCCAAGTTCCGCCCAAGACCTCTCCGTTCCTTCGGACGACGCGTAATGCTTCACCGGGATCTCTAAATCCAATTCTGAAACAGTTTATGATTTCTGTATTAGGTTCGGGTTCTGTGGCTGCCCCGAGAGATTTGAAGTATTCGACAGTCAGAGAGTATTTGTCAGGAGGGTATCCAAAGACGATCACGTAGGTCATTGGGGTGGCGGCCGGTGGGCCTTCGACCCGGGGCTGACGCGCTGGTGGCTGGAATGAGGGGCCATCGAGAGAAAATGCCTGAAGAGAGAGAGAGAGAGCACGTGGGTTAGGTTCTGACAATTGAGGGGTACAGGCGTGAAAACTACAAACTCGTTGGGGAAATCGCTCGGACGCGCCGAATGGTGACTCCCTGAAGACGTCGTTTATTGAAGTCGTGGGTGGTGCATCGCTGTCAGCGAAAGTCTGCCTTTGTCTACATGAACGCCATAAACATAAACACAAGGGGGGGAGACGGGTAGGAAAAGCGAGGATACATACGTAGCAGAGCTCTCGAACATGGACTCTGACCCAAAGTGTGATGCGCCACCTCGAGAGAGCGCGAGGTTCAGTTTTGCTTTCGTTTGTACTGTAGGTATCTCGTCGGTGTGTTGGGCGTTCTGGGGTGCAGTCTAGAGGAAATTCAGGTGGTGAGTGAAGAGGTGTTATGGAAGGCAAGGAAACATTCTGCACGTTATGTTGTTGGGCAGACTGTTCGAGATGGGTCAGTGAGACACAGAACGCATAGAAAGGGTCATCGAGGGAACTGACCATCATGTAGCCAGGTTGATAGTGTGTTCTGGATTGCCCGAGCGTGTCGGTTAGTGAGGATCCAAGACCTCCGTGGGTTGAGGTACTCGAACTACCCCATGGACTTGTACTTTGAGAGTGGCCAATGTTTGAGTTCATTGCGGTCGAGTCGTTGGCTGTTCAAAGTTGACAGTTACAGTCAAGTTACAGTAAGCTTGACTAGCTTTTGACTAGCTTGGAGCTTCGCACGGAATCCTCCTTATGGACAATTAGCTCCTATTATTTTACGGGAGAGATTCCAAGTGCTAAAACGTCTCAGACATTTAAATTTGGAGAATGTCAAGTGTGACGGATTCAAACAGTGATGTAAACTCCAGGTTTCTTCCAACACCATAGTTGACCGAGAACGTTTATTCTCCTGAGAGCGACGCTTTATCGAGCTGTTCCAGAAGAGCCCGTAAGGCGACGCGACAACTACTGTGACCATGTAATTAGTCACGACACGGTACGCTCAGCAAGTCCAACATGTTCCAATCCGACTATCATATATAGCACGGTGGGCATTCATGACTGTTCACCGGCACCCTTTCGACACATTCTCCGAGCGAGTCACGTCTGACCAGCTTTCCCATTTCCTGTAACCAAAAAGAAAAAACGGGCATCAAAACGATCAGTACTCCAGTTCATACTTTCCACCGACGTACGTCGTATGTGCATTCATAGCCTGTCGGAAGCCCAGCCTTCTCTTCATACCTGCCAATATCGCCCGTGAGCTCGGGGTTCCGACGACACCGAGGGGGTGAGGCAAATAAATAAATAAAACACTCACGTGCAAACTGTTTCTGGTTTTCCGGTGGGACCCTCTGCGTCTGGGCGATAACATACGCCGTAGAGTTGGAGGATTTGGTATTGGTGAATGCACGCCGCGCAGGTGACAGGGGCGGGCATGGCGAACGCGGTGGCAGAGCTCACAAAGATGAGAGAGGCGAGATAGCTGAGGAGATGCATGTCTAGGGTTCTGACTCTGAGGTACACCGACCTTTGACAACGCAAAGACTCGCGCCTCTTTATACCGTGACGCGTTGACGAAGACTCGAGGTCGATCCCTATACGAGCCAGACGAAAGACTTGGGGGATGGGAGTATCGACCGCATCCATATGGATCAGTCCTTCTGGACGACCCCGCGCGTTGATCCAGGAGGGGCAGATGTGGATCCATCCTCGAAGACTCGTCGTCGCTTCTCTCTACATGGTTTTTTCTCCGCCGAGTAACTGATCAGCTGAGCCTACGCATCGTGTTCTAGGTTCAGACATACGACTCTTAGGCATTTAACGGAAGATCGAATACCATTCCTTCTCCGGGGAAAGAAGCGTGCTGCACGAGTGCGAGTATTGAGGATTCGCGTGCGCTCTAACAGCGACCGGTAAACCTTCCTCTACAGTGGTGCTGCTTGACTCCTCGGAGATAAGTAAGTCAGGGCGGGAAGCCCGTAACGAAACGTGCCTTTGACCTGGTGACTGATCGGCTGACGAACTTCGAAGCGATCAGTCAAGCTTTCCAAGCTTTCCGAATATGAGGGAAACAGGACAGATGTCTGTTTGCGGGGCAACCCCGAGACTTTGAGCTTCACGACCCCTCTCCATACACAGGGAGGTCAAGGTATCCCAGAATCGGCGAGTCGGGATCAAGGGCCAATGGGAACGCAGCCCACGAGGTATATTGAACCCATTTAGCACAATGATATTTCGAGACACGTCCAGACTGTACCGCGTTTCGCTGAGACGAACGTCTGCTCATCCCAGTGTGCTAGCAGTAGTTCAGAGTTTGACGGATTTGAATTTTGTGTGTCGCAAGTCGTTTTTCCCACACGTATACATGTCTACAACACTCACCACTCGAGTCGCACACAGGACACGTTCACTCATTTTATCGCGGACGTTCAAGTCGAGTGCAGCGCGTCATGACTTTCACTTTGATACCCACCGCTTCGTGCAGCGTCTAGAGCGTGACGGATTGAACCGACAGCAAGCCGAGGGCATCATGTCTGCCATGGCAGAGGTCATTGACGAGAGCATTCGGAATATGGCGAGTAATATGGTGACCAAGGCTGACCAGGAAAAGGTTCGTGTTCGTACCGCGCGCGTTTGCTGAACTTGATGTACGACGGAGCGCATTGACTTTTGAACTCGGGGGACGGTACAGCATCAGTATACCCAACAGGTCGACTTTGCACAACTGAAATCGGAGCTGCAGTTGATGGAGAAGAACGACTTGGCGATGATCAAGGCGGAGAACGATCGATTGCAAACAGACATGGAGAAGCTGAAGCAAAGACTGAAGGAAGAGATCAATCAGACGCAGTCGGGGGTGCGGCTGGACCTGAACCTCGAGAAAGGGCGGATGAGAGAAGAGAGCAGTGGACAGGAGTTGAAGATCAAGGAGGTAGACACGCGGATCGAGCAAGAAATTGCAAACCTGCGGACGGCGATTCAGGCATCCAAGGTGAGTTCATTCTCTGTCTGGGTGGGTGTATGTGCTGAGGCTGAGGTGCGTGGGACAGGCTACTACCCTGCAATACCTGGTCGGATTTGGTATGTCCATCGGTCCGTGTAGTTATTCGGCGGTACTAACTAGGGGGACATGCAGTGACCGGGTGCTCTGCGCTACTGATGGCGTATATGAGATTTAGAGTCTAATTTGCTTCTCCACCATGTAGTGATTCTCTACGGGTACATATACAACAACGATCGGTCGTCTAGGGTATGATATAATTAAACTGATCGTCAGTCGTCCAGCGGGGGCATTGTATCGCTTTCGATGTGTTCACCGAGAGCGACCTTTTTGAAGGACGAGTAGGCTCTATCGAGGTCGTCGTTTACGATGATGTAATCGCATACGCCCGGTTGGCGTGCATATTGTATCTCTGAGAGAGCGATGGAGAATCGTCTCTGGATCGCATCCTCTTGATCTGTACCACGGCCACGCAAACGTTGGCGAAGGGTGGACATGTCTGGCGGTGCGATGAAGAGATAGACAGGATTTAGATCTGTCTGTTTGACCTGCCTCACACCCTATCACATGGTGGGTCTAAGAGAAGATGATGGACATGTGTTCCTTGTCTCACCTGGGAGTCAATGTCCAGGACACATCGACGGTGCGAGTGACGCACGGCCCTGACTGCTTTGAGCGAAGTGCCGTAAAGGTTTTTTGAGAACTGGGCATGCTCTACGAAGGCGTGTTCGTCCAGGAGAGCGGTGAACATTTTCGCGGTAACGAAATGATATTCTTTGCCATCAGTCTCTCCTGGACGTGGTGAGCGCGTGGTGTCTGTTTGAACAGATGAGATCAATACATATGAAACGGTTGGTGATCGTACGAGATACACTGAATCCGAACTTGTCTGGATATTCGCTAAACAGTCTGTTGAGCAGAGTGCCCTTTCCTACGCCCGATGGACCGAACACGACGAGCGGACGAGCGGACGACATGAGTGTGATTAAAAAAGTGTGTGACAGGGCATGTGTGACAGATTTGATTGTTTTCCCACGTGACAAATGGAAGAGTCCCTCCTCCTCGTCCATTTGGTTTTTCCCTTGGTTTTCTTGTTTTCCCCCGTCGTTTATTTCCTCGTCCAAAGTCGTAATGGGTGCTGCTTGCTGTCGACCAACAGTAAGTCAGCCCAGAGTGTCACTGCACCCACTTTATTCACTGTTTCACAGCCCGTCGACTTTGACGGAGACGTCAATCTCTTCCATTTCATCCTCCTGCGATGTGTCGGTAAGGGTGCTTTCGGAAAGGTGCAGTCATATCCTCCAGAATCGACCCTGCAACTTCATATCTTCCCTAGGTCCGAATGGTGCAGCACAAACAGACCCGCGATCTCTACGCTCTCAAGTACATAAACAAGGCAAAGTGTGTCAAGATGAAAGCAGTCGCAAATATCATACAAGAGCGTCGTCTCCTCGAGGAGGTCCGTTTCCTCCGTATTGTCGCTCGCAATTCGTGTATCCATACGCACTTCCTAGATCGATCATCCATTCGTTGTCAACCTGCGATATGCTTTCCAGGACGACGAAAATTGCTTCTTTGTCTTGGATCTCATGCTTGGTGGTGATCTTCGATGTCCGTATACCCCCTCATGCATTCCCCACACGTATTCACTCGTTTCCCTCTAGTCCACCTCGAGCGACTAGGTTCACTCCCAGAAGATGCTGTCCGTTACTATGTTGCACAAATATCCTCTGCGCTCGCTTTCCTTCACGAGAACCACATAATGCACCGGTTCGTCTCATGTTTCTATTTACTTTTTATCATTCTCATTCCTATCCAGTGATCTTAAACCCGATAATATCCTCCTCGACGAACGTGGTCATGCACACCTTACCGACTTTAATATCGCCGTTCACTATTCCGAACGACGCCTACTTACAGGCGTCGCTGGAAGTATGGCCTACATGGCTCCTGAGATCCTCACAAAGCGTGGATATACCTACACCATAGACTGGTGGTCGCTTGGCGTCTGTGCCTACGAGCTCCTCTTTGGCCGCAGGCCGTTCAGAGGTAAAACCAACAGTGACTTGACTCACAGTATATCAAAGGACCCTCTGAGGTTCCCCGAAGATGCTGACAAGAAGGCCAGCAGGGCATCGCTGCAGGTTCTCAAGGGCGTGAGTTTGCTTATTCCTTTCTCTCCCACACTCGCTTAGCACACGACAGTTCTTGGAAAGAGACCCCTCTAAACGTCTAGCATGTAAATCGGGAGACGGTTTCGATGAGATTCGTAGACATCCCTGGTTCCAGCCAATCGACTGGCAGGCTCTCGAAGGCAAGGAATTGCTGCCCCCATTTACGCCTGACGTACGTTCGCTTCTACCCATGGGAAAACACTCACCTTGTCGTCTCGCTTTGCTCATTGTTGCAATCATTTTTTTCAGTCCAAGAAGGCTAACTTTGATGCCTCGCACGAACTTGAGGAACTCTTACTCGAGGATAATCCTCTCAAGGCCAAACGCCGGAAGGAGCGGGATGTTAACTCACTGAGCGCTGAGATGCGACAAATGGAGGAGCAGTACGTCATCCATCAGTTGCATACAGCTTTCGCTCTCATCGGTATTTCATCTAGATTTACTTCGTACGACTTCAAGAAGATGCAGCGTCGATCGTACTATCCACACAACCAACAAATCGTGTCGTCCATCACAGCGACCACATCGACTGGTGGTTTAGTATCCTCAAGACCGGTCACGCCGATGGCTCACGACCACCATGGTCCCAGTATTGTCAACGACAGCTCCTATGAGGGTGACAACAATCATATTCCCCTCGAGAACACCAAGTTCCCCGAGACATTTTACTCATGATCCGCGCCACTTCCCTCATGTGTTTACTGACGACCTTGGACCTCCATCTCAATCCGTGGATGTCAACGGCCGACATGATCTGTATCCTTTTTATCTATTGCATCTTCACAATGACATCTTCACTGTCACATTAGTAGCCCCATAATTTAATGGGCCCCGCCACTCCTTCCCGCTACCATTTTTCTTCCTCTGTTTGCTCGCAGCGTTTGGATATTTGCTCCGAGCATATGTTACCCTTAAACTATGCCACGTCTCTCATTACGACTCTTGTGCGATATCTCTTGGATACCACAGCACAACCCTGCTGTCTTTTTCTTTCTTTCTTTCTCCTGCTTGTTAAACCCTCAATTTATAATCGTTTTGTGCTATAGTTGTTTCCTCTCTCTTTTTTTTTTTTTTTTTTTTTTCATGGACAGAGACGACTCGTTTTGACTTGGTCTACCCGCCCACTTTATATTAACCTTGGTTTATCAGGGCGCTCGACTTACCTCGTTGACCTAGTAGTAGCTGGAATAACTTATGTGCGTACGAAAACTGGCGTGTGCACGTTGGATGGAACAAGTTAGGGGGTGGAAATTGATAGTAATTCAGGCTTTTGCTTGAATGAAGGAATCGATCGTCTACCTTGGGCTTCCAACGTCGAATCGAATCTCTGGGAAAATATGCTTGTGTTAGGATGGGACTCACAAACCTGTACGTATGCGCTGCAGCGCGACACGCCGGTGCGTGCGGCGCATACAGATCATTCTGAGCCGTCGATGGTGAGAATTCGTCAGAGACAATGGCTAATCGGAACGAGGGCTGCCCGTCACGTCTTATGTAGTACGTATGGCGTGCACTGTCACCGTCGATGTTCGCGGCACTCTTCATACGATGGGCGGGTCGGATCAGCATCATGATGGACGAACGGAGGCGTGAGAGGGGAGCCGTCGTGTTGTTTCGAGCTGGTGGGCATTTGTGTAGGTCAGAGTCACGGATATAGATAGAGAAGTACTTATGAGGACGACAGTGGACTCGTTCGTACTTGCTGTGCACTGGGAAGCGCATCTCCGCCGCGGGACGCCATGAGATACTGTCCCGCTCTCGGGGTTCGTTGGTCTGACGCGGCTTACTTCAAGTCGTCGTCACCGTTTCCCCGATCTATCCATTTCATTCTCCATCCTTGAATCCACCTCTTCCCGGACCCCATTGCCATGTTGGAGATCGACGAGGAAATTTCCCGCCAGCGTGCTGAGTTAGCACTTCTCCCCGAAGATCATCCTGACCTGGCCAGGTCACTAGAGAACCTCGCGCTTATCCTCCAGACTCGGTTCAATCAGCTGGGGGGGCTGCCTGAACTTGACGAGGTCATCGCCCTCCACCGGAATGCATTGGCACTTTGTCCAGGAGGTTATTCCCTCCGATCCACGTCATTAAACAACCTCGCAAGTGCCCTCCAGGCTCGGTTCAAGCAGCTGGGAGGGTTGTCTGACCTTGATGAGGCCACTGCCCTCCACCGTAGTGCATTGGAACTCTGTCCAGACGGACATCCTGATCGGTCCGCATCATTAAACAACCTCGCGAATGTCCTCTGGACTCGGTTTCAGCAGCTGGGGGGGTTGCCTGACCTCGATGAAGCAATTTCCCTCCACCGCAATGCATTGGCACTGCGTCCAGAAGGACATTCCCTCCGATCTTCGTCGTTAAACAACCTCGCTCTTGCCCTATGGGCTCGGTTCAAGCAGTTAGGGGGGTCATCTGATCTCAACGAGGCGATCGCCCTTCATCACCATGCATTGGAACTCTATCCGGATGGACATCCCAACCGATCAACATCCTTAAACAACCTTGCAAATGCCCTCCGGACTCGGTTCGAGAAGCTGGGGGGGATGTCTAACGTTGACGAGGCGATCACTCTCCATCGCAATGCATTGGCACTTCGTCCGGACGGACATCCTGATCGGTCCTCGTCACTAAACAACCTCGCTCTTACCCTCGCAACTCGGTTCGAGCAGCTGGGGGGGTTGCATGACCTCGATGAAGCAATTTCCCTTCATCGCAATGCATTGGCACTTTGTCCGAAAGGACATCCTGATCGGTCCTCGTCATTAAACAACCTCGCTCTTGCCCTCGCGACTCGGTTCGAGCAGGTAGGGGGGTCGTCTGCCCTCGATGAGGTGATTTCCCTCCATCGCGATGCATTGGAACTTCGTCCGGACGGACATCCTGATCGGTCCTCGTCACTAAACAACCTCGCTCTTGCTCTCCAGAGTCGGCTCGAGCAGGTAGGGCGGTTGTCTGACCTCGATGAGGCGATTGCCCTCCACCATGATGCATTGACACTTCGTCCGGATGGACATCCTGACCGGTCCTCTTCATTAAACAACCTTGCAAACGCACTCTGGAATCGGTTCGAGCGGGCAGGGGGGTTGTCTGACCTTGATGAAGCACTTTCCCTCCATCGCAATGCATTGGAGCTCTGTCCGGAGGGACATCCCAACCGATCGGTATCATTAAACAACCTTGCAACTGCCCTGGAGACTCGGTTCGAGCAGTTGGAGGGGTTGTCGGACCTCGATGAGGCGATTGCTCTCCACCGGAATGCATTGACACTTCGCCCAGAAGGACATCCCAACCGATTTTCATCATTAAACAACCTTGCAAATGTCCTCAAGACTCGGTTCGAGCAGGTGGGGGGGTTGTCTGACCTCGATGAGGCTATTGCCCTCTATCGCCATGGATTGGAACTCTGTCCGGACGGACATCCTTACCGATCCATGTTATTAAACAACCTCGCAATTGCCCTCCAGATTCGCTTTGAGGAACCGGGAGGGATGTCTGACCTCGAGGAGGTGATCACCCTCTACCGCAATTCATTGGCACTTCGTCCAGAAGGACATCCCAGTCGATCGGCGTCATTAAGCAACCTCGCAAGCGCCCTCCAGACTCGGTTCAAGCAGTTGAGAGGGTTATCTGACCTCGATGAGGCCATTTTCCTCGACCGCGATGCATTGACACTTCTTCCGGATGGACATCCCGAACGATCTTCATCGGTGCGCGGTCTTGCATCTTGCCTGCTCGAGCACCCTCAGGACTGCGAGAAGAATAGGGAAGAAGCATTCGAGCTTTATTCCACACTCTCGAAACTGTCACAATCAGTCACCTCAGCCGACCTGGATGCTGCCCAAGCTTGGGTTCGAGCGGCTGAAGAACTTGTACACTGTACGACGCTCTCTGCTTATCAAACATCACTCCGCCTCCTCACTACTCATCTCGCCGCTCTCCCGTGTTTACCTCAGCACCTTACTGTTCTGAAGGACCGAATGTCTTCCCTGGCGCTGGATGCATTTTCGGCTTCTATTCGTCATGGCACCCTGATTGGTGCTGTCGAGCTCCTCGAACAGGGCCGCGGGGTTTTTTGGAGCCAGCTAACTCACCTCCGTTCCCCTGTCGACGAAGTGATCGCTTGTGGAGAGAAGGGAAAGAAGTTGGGAGAAAAGTTCTCGTCGACTTCTCGTGCACTTTGCACCATTCTTAATTCCAACCCTCAACAAGATCGAGCATGGCACCTCACCAATCAATTGCGAGAAATCGTGGACGACATCCGCCGGCTACCTGGCCATTCACGTTTCCTTCTCTCTCCACACTTTTCGGCCCTTCAAGTGGCAGCGAGCGAAGGACCTGTGATTATCGTGAACGCCAGCCAGTATGGTTGTGACGGACTCGTCGTTTTCACGACAGAGACCCCATCCACGTTCCGTTTCAAATCCAGAAAGCACACGTCAAGGAATGGTCGCTCGATCTTGGGGCGATCACGAAGAAGGGCCGGAACCAAGACGTTCAAACACAACTCGTCCAACTCCTACGTGAGCTTTGGGATCATGTCGTTTTCCCCATCGTCCAAGTTTTACAGAAATGTCGTCCTCGTCAGTCAAGGATTTGGTGGTTGCCGACTGCCGAGTTTTCTCTTCTCCCACTTCATGCCGCTGGGGAATATAGGGTGAACAAACCGAAATTCTCAGATTTATATATTTCGTCTTATACTCCGACGTTGACTGCTCTCGTTCGCTCTCGACGTTCATCGGATTCGATCGCGCGAAAACCAGGTTTCGTTGCGGTGGGGAATGGAGATACCCCCGGAGAGGCTACGCTTGAACACGTCCACGCTGAGCTGGTCGGCATCAAGGATTATGTCGACGCCCACACGACATTCACTTGCATCGAAGGCCAAGACGCCCAAATCACCAGAGTCGGTCAAGAACTCTCACAATGTGAATTCGTCCACTTTGCCTGTCATGGAATCCCGAAACCCGAACAACCTTTCGAATCCGGTTTCGTACTCTGTGACGGATTATTGAAGATTCGAAACATCATCCGATACGATTTGCAACATTCCCGACTGGCCACTCTTTCTGCTTGTCATGCTACTGTTGGGTACAAGGACAGTCCGGACGAAGCGATTCATCTCGCTGCGGCGATGCAGTTTGTTGGGTTTCGTTCCGTCGTTGGGACGATGTGGGCGGTAGAGGATGTGGAAGCGAAGAAGATCATGACGGAATTTTATCGGAATATGGTGGACGAGTCTGGACGTGGTGGGTTAGATCATACTTGTGCTGCGTTTGCGTTGCACAAGGCGTTGAGGACTGTGAAACCACTCGATCAGCGGATCTTGTTCGTACACATCGGCGCGTAGTCTCTCGTTTTGTTTGTTTGTTCATTATTATACTTATCATAGGTCGAGTATTTATGATCCGTGTGAATCAGTGTCTCGTCGATGACAGCCGAGCGTTATTCAAGTATTGTCTGAATCTGGACGTTTTACTCTACTAGGTCACCGACGAAGAACGAATCTAGCGATTCTCATCGCCGTATCCCGAATCTCCTCCTCAAAGACATTCCCTATCGCCCACCATCCATGCGGCACCTCATCATACTCGACCAATTCGACCGGTCTCCCCAACGCTCTGAGACGTCGTTCGATCTCACGGGACCCATCTATCAACTGGTTCGCTGTCCCATCCAAAATCAACATCTTCGGCCACGATTCGGTGAAAGGGATAAAAGATCCTGATATGAGTGGGTGTGTGGGTTCGAATCCAGAGTTTTTTCCGACGTATGCGATCGATGCTGTTTGTACGATATGGAGAGTGAGGATGTCTGATTTGGCTTGTGCTTTGGCGTGTTGGCTTAGGCGGTCGTAGGTTTGGATGGAGGCAGGGGAGAGGGCGACGATGGTGTTGGGTAGGGGTCTGTTAGATTGGGAGGCAAGGTAGGCCAGTACGATCGCTTCAAGTCGATGCGATGATGATGATTGATGATGACGTCAGTTAGATCTACGCGAGGGTGGTAGGCACTTACCATGGTTACCACCAGCGCTGTCGCCGGAGATGGTGATGTTTTCCGGGTTGTATCCTTTGCGGAGGATATAGTCGTAGGCGGAGATGATGTCCTGCAAGGCAGCTGGGAACGCGTTTTCGGGGACTGTAGCGAGTCGGTAACATGGTGCGATGATGAGACATTTATTATTATTGGCGTTGGATGACTGCGAAGCGTAGGCACGGAGAAGTTCGGCGAAGAGATGGACGAAGATGGGTTGGGTGGGGTGACCGCCGATGTTACCTCCACCGTGGATGTGGAAGATCACGTTGATATCACTGGAACTCGGGATGACAGTCTCTGAATCGTTCCCGCTGCGAAGCGCGTAGAAGAAAATGGGGACGCGTTCGGGAGTCTTTAGAATGTCGTTTGGAAGCAACGGATGTGGGTTGGTCGACGGAGGGGCGATCTCGACGTGGACAGTGATGTCTTCCGGGATGATATCCACAGCCGGGAGACGAGCGCGGTCCTCAAAGGACATCGCGAGGCCGAGCTTGGGTGGGTTATTGGCGAACATGGCGCGTATACCTGGGATCGCTTTCTTTTGCTGTTCGGTGAGTGGCATGATGGTGGTGGTGGTGGGTTGGACGACGCTGCGAGTGTGGAGTACAGTGGATTAGATCCGAATAAGAGTTTACCCGTTGGCTTTTTGAGGTTTTAAGTCGTTCGTTGTGACGGCATCCCGGTCGCATAGGATCGTCATTCCGGAAAAAAAAATGAAGGGTGTTTTTTTTTGAAGGTGTGTACGCCCTGCAGGTTTGAGCGTCCAGACTCAGGTCTGAGATTTATCCAGGGTAAGTACAACGGAACATTTGAACCCACCGCCGGTCATCGCCGTTGGTGAGAACGCTGAGTCGAACACTACCTTCCTTATCGGGAAAGGGTGTCACGACACTTTGTCAATGACTCTACTATTAGTACTAAGAGCCGCCGGAATTCCCAAGACTTTTCCTCATCGTCTATTACACCACCGTCACCGTCCCACCGCCGCACCTGCACCGACTCATCGTCTACGTCTGTTTCATTCCTCCCAAAGAATGTCCGAGTCCGAGTCCAAGACCAAATCCGAATCTGAATGGCGTGCGATCCTCTCGCCACAGCAGGTAAGTCACGGGTAGACGTACTACGAAAGTGGAGTTAGTAACTTACTAATATCGGATGGGCCGTTTCATCCCACAAGTTCAAGGTTCTGCGCGAGAAAGGGACAGAACCTGCGGGAACGGGTCAATATGAACATCATGCTGGCAAGGGCGTCTACGCTTGCGCTGGGTGTGATGCGCCGCTCTACGTGAGCGATACCAAGTTTAAGAGCAGATGTGGATGGCCTGCGTTCTTTGATGGTACATGATGCGTCGTCGACCGTGTGTCGTGATCGATTTCGCTAATCTGTGGATTGTAGCCATTCCAGGTGCCGTCAACCGACATGAGGACCGGACGCATGGCATGCTGAGGACAGAGATTACCTGTAATGCGTGCGGTGGACACCTGGGACACGTCTTCAAAGGGGAGGGGTTCGCTACGCCTAGTACGTCATGTCATGTTTATTCGATTCGCTCACTGATCTGGGGCGATGGTAGCCGACGAACGCCATTGCGTCAATTCCATTTCGTTGAACTTCAAAGAGTGAACGCAATGAGAGCTTTTGTACACTATCCACTTTGTATGTACCCGTGATGGTAGCAGACTTTCAGGGGCTAATTATTTGGTGGAGAGACGACGGCGAACATGGTAAGAGCACATCCCGAGAAAAGCAGTTTATTGGATAATAGCATGAAGAGAATTATGAGGTGTGTAAACGGGATGAGGGTAGGTGTACAACTGTGAAATCACTGCAGATGACAGGGGGGTAGTTTCCGAAAAGGAGCGAGATGGTAGATAGGCTAATCGCGAGGGAACGATGAGATGAATGAGCTTTAGAGGCCCTCCATGCTCTTCATGAGTTCGTCCAGATCGGCTTGCGATGCCTTGTACTTGGCCAGCATTTCCTAGAGTGAAAGTGAGATGGGGCAACACGGGAATCTAATCAAAAAGGATATACCTCGTACTTCTGCTCCCATACGTCGCGTTCCTGCTCTGCGCGCTGAACCTGGCGCTCAAAGTGCTCAGCCTTGACGTCGACTTGACGCAGCCTGGCGACGCGATCAGCTACAGATCGGGCGATGGAGGGTCACGACGTACTTTTCTGTTGTCTCCTTGACGTTCTTCTCAGCTGCATCAAGCTCCTCCTCCAAGAGAACTATCTTTCTTGCGAGACTGTCGTTGGTCGTCTTGGAGTGTTCGCCGTCCGCCTGAGCCGTCTTTGCTTCAACCAACTTGGTTTCGGTGGATTCGAGTTCGCCCTCGAGTCGCGCGATCTGGACGTTGAGGGAGGTGATGGACTGTTCTTTCTCCAAGAGTTGCTGTTCGTGTTGCTTGTTCTTGGCCTCTGCTGTTTCCGCACGAGTGATGGCGGTGTCTGCCTCGGCGCGGAGAGAGTTCAATTTCTGAAGATGGCTGTGAGTGCGGACACGACGGGAGCGAGAGGGAACAAACGGGACTGACCTCCTTTATCTTTTCCATTGTGATATTTGACCGAAGTTGGGGTTGTGTTCGTGGAGGAGCAGGAGAGATTGAAAGCGAAGATTATATAGAGCAATCGTGGGAAAGCGATGACCGTTGCCTTTTGTGATGATATCGGGTAGAGAAGTTCAGAGCTCGGAGTTGGAGGAAACTTGTATCAGACCTACAGCAAATATCAGACCGAGACCGAATGAGCCCACCCGTCGCACAAGAGGGCGAGTAGATAATTCTCTTCTTCTTTCCCCCCCTCGATGGACGAGCTCACTTTATACCTTTTCAGAATTACCCATCCTCGAGGCAGTGATCAAGTGAGCGATCCCTTCTTTATTTGCTGACTCGTGTCGGATACAACCCTTGCCCTCCGCAGTATCCGCAATAGGCTCACTGCCCTCAAGAGGGATCGCGCCGAATTCATCAAACCAGCAGAGGTAAAAGCCCTATACCAAGCAGTCGTGAAGCAAGGTCCGCTCCACCTTCTTCTCTTCTCCCCATCGATACTACTACTTCTCGAAAACAGTCACCAAATTGAACGACGTTCGCGACGATAACACCACCTACAACAACCGTGTCGACACCACTCTCGCAGACGTCTTCAGTCTCCTGTCTCTCAGCTATCTTACCCTCGGCCGCACCAAGGAATGTCCTGCCGTGTATTCCCAATTAGCCTCCATGAGGGTTAGTTGTCGCATCACCTCTCGTACCTCGCCTCTTTTCTTTCCATCTGTGGCCATCTTTCGACGAACAGAATTCAACAGGGGTTATCTTCACGTCCTAACCTTTTTTTCTTTTCGAGCAGATATGACGTTCTCGCCCCACTATCGATCGTATAAACACGTACTGACTCGATCCCCTCTTTACTTCAGCAAATTCTCAGCCATATGGAGGAATCAGCTATCTACAACGAATCCGATCTCGGCCCGTTCCAGCGCCGATTAGGAGAATTGCGTTCCATCGTCCAACACGATGCCGATAGCGGAAAGCATCCAGAAGCAATGACCAAACTACTCGAGCGTCAGCTCAACGAATGTGGTGCGCATTCGTTTTATATTTCCTTCATTTCCGATCTTTCAAAAAAGAAATCGATTCGATTCAGATGAGGGTTACTGATTCGTTTCGGGCTTCTCTTTAAAGATGCGATCGTGCGTTCACTACAAGCCTCGTTGACCGAAATCTCTGTCGAGCTCATTCCTATCCACGAACGACTAGTCACTCTCCGACGACAACTCGTAGCACTGGCTGCCAAGGAAGGATCACACAAGGCCGAGCTCAAGCCTCTGGCTGAAGAGCTTCGGAAGATCGATTCGTTGAGTGCCCCGCCAAGACGGAGTTGACTGAAAATGACACACCCTCGATTTATCATTATTCTATTATATAATAATATAGGAAGCGCGTCGATGGCAAGTTTCTAGGACCAGGAGGAATCGTACCTACCTCTCAAGCCGTCTGTTCCTCCCTTTTGGAAGATTGCTTCGACATCCTCCAACAAATCAAAGCCCAAGACGAGTCCAAGAACGTTGCCGGTTCGTTGAAACCGATCCATGACCGACTCGACGAGCTTCGTGCCGAGCTTGAGAACCTCGTGCTCACTCATCGATGGAGTCTTCGCGAGACGGATCTGTACAACTATTCGTTGAGTCTACAGGAGATCGACAAGATGAGGATCGATGGCAAGTTTGTCGATACGGAAGGGAACCGTCCGCCAGGACAATATGTGAGCGTTACTCGTCCATCTTGATCTGGTTGATGGACGAGCGTTTACATTTTTTTTTGTTGTTATGTATAGGTTTTGCTTTACCTCCTGAGACGATGTTATGGCCTCATCTACCGATTACTCTCGTCAAGCGAGCCCGTATCAGAGGAACTCATGCCTGTCGTACGTCACCCCTCCCCCTCCTTTCCCTCCCCCCTAACCACGCGATACAGGCGAACAAACTCTCCACGGTAAAGAAATGTCTGAACGAAGTATACAAATACGGTGGACCGTTTAGTCCCCGAGATCTCTACCCCGTACGTCAACGTCTCCCTTTTTTTTTTTTTTCCGAGTTTATGATATCACTCCCCCTCCTCGAAAACGTGCTCTTGTGAAAAACGGAGTGAAAAAATGAACCTGTGTCGCTGACGAGTTTCCCCTCCCCCTTCCCCCTCATCACACACATCAAACACAAACACATTGACATCAAACGAAAAGTATCAATTGGCACTCCATCAAATCGATTCCATGCGAAAGGACGGAAAGTTTGTAGGTCATGATGGAAGCGTTCCGGAAGGTCAGGGAATCATCATGGCGCATCTCAATGAATGTCACGAGTTGCTCGAGATGGTGAGTTGCGTCGTCGTCGTCGTCGTCGGAACCACACGATTGACAAGACGGGGTCACACAGCTCAGGGAATCGATGGATGACGATGAAGATAACCAATATGACGACGAGGATGAGGAACGACAGTTGGGCGAGACGTCGGACGCCGCTGATTGAGCTCCCCATGGCGAACCTTTGCGTGTCCACAGACTTGCACTTCTCGGACACCATGTTTTACCTTTCTTACGCTTACGGTAACCGTGCATCGCGCTGCGAAATAATGATAGCATTCGCAAAGGTATAAAAGCATGAGGACGAAGGAAAAGTAATTTTAATGTCAACGTGCCCCACACCAAAGCGGACGTGTCATCGAAATCTATGAGGTAAAGGAAGAAACGTGGTCTTCGACGACCTTCTTGATTTTAGCCTCCAACTCGGGGTTGACGTTGCCAATCGCGATCTCCTCGAGGAGAGGACTTTGCGCGCTGGTCAAATGCGAACGGAATTCAGCCTCCCATTGGGTGATCTTGTCAACAGGGATGGTATCAAGCTTTCCAAAAACATAAGTGACCATATCTTGTCCAATAAGAAAACGATGACGTACCAGACCGTTGACACCAGCATAGATGATGGGCACTTGGACCTCCATAGGAAGAGGTTGGTATTGGCCTTGCTCTAGATGTCGGGCGTTAGCACCTTCAGACCACAACCGGTAGCAAGTAGAACGCACTGAGAAGCTCAGTCAAACGAGCACCACGGCTCAGCAAGAAGCGGGTGGAAGCATCGAGATCAGAACCGAATTGGGCAAAGGCGGCGACTTCACGGTATTGAGCAAGGTAGAGCTTGAGCGAACCAGCAAACTTCTTCATAATCTTACTGGTGAAATGGAAACATGTAAGAAAACCAAAGGCTATTAGCCGCCAATGACTTACGTCTGGGCAGCCGAGCCGACACGAGACACGGAGAGACCGACGTTGATAGCGGGACGGACACCACGGAAGAAGAGCTCAGCCTCCAAGAAGATTTGACCATCGGTAATGGAGATGACCTAAGGGGCAGATAAGATACTGGTTAAAAGCATGGATACAACACATACGTTGGTGGGAATATAAGCAGATACATCACCACCCTGGGTCTCAATAATGGGAAGAGCAGTCAGGGATCCACCACCGAACTTGTCGCTCATCTTGGCAGCACGCTCGAGGAGTCGAGAGTGGAGGTAGAAGACATCACCAGGGTAAGCCTCACGACCGGGAGGACGACGGAGAAGGAGAGACATTTGACGGTAGGCGACGGCCTGCTTGGACAAGTCGTCATAAATGATGAGGGCTATAGGACAACGTTAGCAAATTGACGCAAATGCAAACCTAGATGATCCTCACCGTGCTTGCCGTTGTCACGGAACCATTCACCCATGGCACAGCCAGAGAAGGGAGCGAGGTATTGCAAAGGAGCTGCTTCAGAGGCAGTCGCAGCAACAATGATGGAGTACTTCATAGCGTCGTTCTCCTCAAGGGTCTTGACGAGCTGGGCAACAGTGGAACGCTTCTGACCGACGGCGACGTAGACACAGTAGAGCTTCTTGTCTTCGTCCTTGCCCTCGTTCCATCGCCTTTGGTTGAGGATGGTGTCAATAGCAACGGCGGTCTTTCCAGTCTGACGGTCACCAATGATGAGCTCACGCTGACCACGACCGATGGGAACCATGGCGTCGATGGGCTTGAGACCAGTCATCATGGGCTGGTTGACAGAGCGACGAGGGAGGATACCAGGGGCCTTGAGAGAGGCACGACGACGCTCAGCAGCATCGATGGGACCCTTGCCGTCAATGGGGTTGCCGAGGGCATCGACGACACGACCGAGAAGACCAGGACCGACGGGGACATCGACGATTTGACCGGTACGTTTGACGGTGTCGCCCTCCTTGATGAGACGATCGTTACCGAAGATAGAAACACCGACGTTGTCTGCCTCCAAGTTCAAGCACATGCCGCGGACACCAGAAGAGAATTCCACCATCTCCTCGGCTGTTTCCAAGTGTCAACATGGGATGAGAAAATGTGAGACAGCAGTATACCTTGCACATTCTTGAGACCCCAGACGCGTCCGATACCGTCACCGACACCTGAGAAAACGTTGAGGGAAAGCTCCAAGAAGCAGACAGCAGCATACTCAAAACGCGACCGGTCTCTTCGACGTTACCACCGACCGCGGTACCGGAGATGCGGGACTCTAATATTGACGAAACCTCGGACGCGGCTATCGAGGGGACGTCAGAAAAAAATGCAGACGGTTGGAAGAGGAAGGACAAACCAGGCTTGGCGGTAGCATATGTCCGCGAGGCAAGTGCGCTGTTCTGAAAAGAAAATTTGGTGAAGAGTAGGGTTGAGAAAAGAGAGGGACTGACCCGTGGAGGAGCAGCGAAGACGACCTTGCGCGTCGAGTTTCGTAGTGCGATTCTGTGCATGGGAAGTTGGGGAGGAGGAGGAGGAGAAGAGTCTGGTCGCTCTTAGGGAATTCTCGGGTCAACACCAAAAACTAATTATTTCAATCGCCGATTCAATTATCAACATGTCACGCTACATGTCACATCCCTCGTCACACCTCACCTCGACCTATGGCGACCTGGCACATCCGCAGCTGGCTCTCTCAGAGCATCAGAAAAAGTGAGTTACATACAAATTCACTGCTTTTTACGCGTAATCTCACCCAGCCTGTCAAGTTGCGACTGCGGCCGTTCATACCACACCCAACTCAACGGTCGAGGCATTGAACCTCATCCGATCCCAGCCCTCTCAATATGTCATCGCGTCTGTCGTCGGGAGAAAGTACATTCTGACCCCACGCGACACCCTCACCGTCCCTCACCTCAAGGACGTTCGTGTCGGTGACGTCCTCCACCTCCGTGACATCCATGAAATTGGGTCACGTGAATACACCCTCCGAGGCAACCCCATCATCCCCCGCAACCACATCAAGGTGGACGCAACCGTCGTAGAGCATACCAAAGGCTCGATGGAAGTCGTCTTCAAGAAGAAACGCCGAAAGGGTTACCAAAAGACCATCAAGAACAAACACCCTTTCACCCGTCTGCGCATAGGTCACATCCAGTTCTCAAATCTCCCTTCCCCATCATCCTCATAGCAGGGGAAATACATCACTTGCCCAGACTATTAATTGTGGCCTTGATAGCATAGTCTGTTCCTTTTTACGCACCTACGCCTACGCAAAATACCACTGATCGAATTCGTCACAAAAAGAGGGGATCAGGACAACGTCGGTCTCAACACATGTAAGTAACTTGGAATGCCTGTGACCGTCGGTGTACTTTCGCGAACGCATCACACACCAGCCGGTGTCACCATCCGTCCCAAAACGGCACTGCCATTCTTACGTGAGGTCTTCTGAGTACCGTCGACTCCGTCGTCCGCCCAGGAATCCAAGAGTAATATCCCACCTGCCAGGACAGCATAGCGGTGGTTCTGGTTCTTTACCTTCCCATCATGACCGTAGCCGCACCTCGAGGCGGCCTCCCCTCCAATGACACAATGCTTGGCTGGGATGAGGTCATCGTGAATGTGTCGGTGTGCTCGATCAATGAAACGGCGGGGCATCGTTTGTAGGACGTGCGGCGCGAGTATCCAGCTTGCACATCCACTCGCTCTAATATCATCCATCGCTCGCATCAGCCAGACACACCTTTGTCTGCCACGCACTCGACGATCCGTTGATTTTTAGCATCACTAAATTTCACACCTTCACAACATCACGCCCTTGTAGTAGTGGACCCTCCGAAAAGGCTGAGACGCTCGGCGGCCTGGCGATCCTTTCAAGTTGCGAGCCGGTGATGCTGCTGGGCCAGTCGCGAAGACGAGTCGTCAAGTCACTGGGACCTCATTTACATCGATAGCTCTGGCTGGTGAGATCGGCTGCTTTGAATGTTCGAAATCGTGCGCGTGAACGGAGTGCAGTTCCCGTGATCTCGGGAACAACAGTTAGCATAGTTTGGGTTATCGACATGTGCACACAGCGACGGCCCCGCGACAACTGGAAGCGTGTGTTTTATTGAAATCCTCTATCACGAATTCTTTCAATCTTCCTTTACTCATCGGGCAGTGATGAAACTCAGACTCGGGGAATAAAACGACTGGTAAAATAGATGGGGTTACATACAAGTATATTGACACCTGGGATTGGTCGACTCCCCGCCAGGTCGTGATCGTCGGGCCGCTCTCCTAAACTGCAATCACAATAGATTCCTTTCGTGTTCGTGTGGCATCGGTAACTCGTGCAAAGCCATACGAGGGAATGCATACGATCTGTCCGAATCATGAAACGAGAGGCGTGCTGACGGTACGCACCGATAGACGGGATCATCCTTTGCGCAAAAAAAAGCAACATGGTCTCCTGCCCACACCGTTCACTGCACAGTAGCATACTCTCATATTCAGCTTGTAGACGATGAATCAGGTCAGGGAAAAGCATAGGGAGATGAGGAGAAACAGGCTCATCGGATTTACTGAAGACCTACGTTTCGACTATAAGAAAACATAATCACTGGGGATAATAACGACGGGTGAGTCATAGATGCGCACGTTCTGCCATTCCACTATATCTCCCCCTCCTCTGGGGTCTCAGCCCTGCGCGACCTATCCTTGTTGTCCTTCACGTCGTCCCCTTCAGCGTCATATCTCGCGCGCTAACCGCAAGTCAGTCCCATCGCGAACGTTTACTATATATTTTGCTCACCTTTTCAGCTCTTTCACCATGTGGCTTGTCTTCGGTTTTCGTCGTATCGTGTCCCCCATCTCTACTCCGCTCGCGTTTGTCCCGACCCCGATCTCCCTCTTCATCTTCGTTTCCATAAGGAGGCGCTTCATCAACTCCTCGTTGATGTCCTGCATGCTCTCTGGAGCTGCGACGAGGCCGTCGCCTATCATCTCGCTCGTCGCGAGGATGTCTGGAAGACCGATGGTCCCGGTCCCGTTCTTTGTCCCGTTCTGCATGTCCGTGGTCGCGAGCGTATTCGTGATCGTCTACACGGTGGTGATGCCGCGAGCCGCGCATATCCCTATCCCTATCCCTCTCACGATCCCTCTCACGGTCACGATCACCACGGTCCCGGCGGTCTCTCGCCTCACGCTCTCGCTCTCTTTCCCGTTCTCGTTCTTTTTCCCGTTCACGCTCACGTTCCCGCTCACGTTCACGTTCACGTTCACGATCTCTATCGCTATCGCGAGGAGGTTCTTTACGTTTTCTGCTCGTGGTGGAAGCACCATCTTCAGAAGCAGCTTCGCGGAGACGCTCCTTTTGCCTCTTGACAAACTTGACAAAGGCCGCACGGCGACTTTCTTCGTCATCGATCGCCTTATACTCTGCAAGGTGCTCGATGAGGGGCACGACCTGAGAAAACACGAAACCCTGTTATCAGAAAGCAACGCGGTACGGATGCGGGTGAAACGCACAGCTTCGTATGACATGTTGATATCGACGGGCTCAGGCAGTTTCTTGAGGGCGTAGCGGAGGTCATCCTGGAGATGCCTTTGTCTCCGTTCATGACGGCGTTTATCCTCTTGTTGCTTCTTCACTGCTTGGTCGTGTAACTGAAAAATCAATCGTTGAGCTCGTAGATGACTTGCAAGTGAAGATTTTCTTACAGAAGAGAACGCCACCTCAAGGTCCTGATCGCTGATCTTTCCGGTGGATTCGGGGTCCCTTCTCACACGCTTCACGAACTCCTCCAAAGTTGACTGCGGATTAACGACCGCGACCTTGGTTGCATCCTCTGGTGTCTCATTTGGAACGTCAACTTTTCGGATGCACTCCTCAGCAATAGAAATCTTTGCGTCGAGCTTCTGGTCAAGCTGATCAACAATGTCCCAGAAGAGTTCCAGTGGGTTGGAGCCAGGCTTTCCTAGAAGATTGATGTAGCGCTCGTCTGAAGCGAACGTAGGGTAAACCTGACGCCATTTAGAATGTGCGTTGACCTTTCTAGCGTCGATAAGTTCCTTGAGGAGCGTCTGGAACAAGTCGAAGATCAGATCAGACGAGATTGACGAAAATTTAGCAGGTTGTTTTCACCTTGAACGCCTCACGCGCCTTCCTCTCTGATCGAATTTTTTCCACCTGAGTACGCCGCATTTCCTCCTCGAACTCTCGCTCTTTGACTCGGCTATAGTCCTCGAAAGCCAGCAGTATATCCAGAGTAGGAAGTCTGCGTAGCTCTTCGTCGTCCTTCCATTCATCCGATTCGACGACCATTTCATGGGCCTTGCGCCACCGTGTAAGAACATCGACGTCCAACTCCTTGAAGAGGGTCATAATCTTGGAGATACTGCGGGCTCTCGCAGCTCGAGTTTCTTGCTATATACACCGATATGTGAGTTAAACCAGAGACACGGATGACGCAATCGACCACGGACCACTTCGCGTTGCTTGAGCTCTGTAACATATTCATCGAAAATGAGCTTCCGCTCTGCTTCGACCTTTGCCTGCTGCCAAATTGGATGTTGTGAAAAGAGTTTGTCGGCTGTAGAAAATGTCGTGTAATGAAAGACGTTCGGGTTGCCTCTGAGCATATTCCTGATTGCGGGACGTAGCTTAGACAATCGAGCTTCTCTCTCTTCATCCTCTTTTGCGCGAAGTCCGTCAATAAACTGTGTGGGGGCATTTAGTCAGTAATTTCGTAGCGAGAGCTGTCTCGGGCAGGAATGAGGAGGAAAGCGCTTACTTTTTGCCAAGCTGCCTTTTTCTCGGCGAGTGTATTCAGCGCTTTATACAAAGGATCGGTGATGATAGCCCTCATTGCCTGATCCCAACTCCAATCCGCATCGACGCCTGCTTTTCTCAACAAGTGCATGAATGCCTTTTCTCCTTCTTCCAATGTCACGAAACCGTTGTGGGGAATCACTGGATCGTCAGGAAGGTTCGGTCGCGCAGGAAGGACACCGCCAGAAGAGAACGGAAGGGCTGAACCAAGGAGGGCGACGGTCCCAGTCGCCCCATTTGCGAGAGTCGTGGAGGTCGGGGTAGTGGGCACGTCAGCAGACGCGGTCGTGGCACTCTGGGTTACTGGAGGAGAACCTGCCGGACTAAACGGAGCCATCAAGTTTTCGCAAATTTCGGGGTGAAAAAATATCAGAAAGATCGACTTACATGGCACTGGCCAGCACGAGCTGGCTACCCTGTGCTTCCTTCTCGACTTTTTCGAGGAGAAGCAAGAGTTCGTCTGGCATGTCCCATTTGGATTCCTTGTTCTCCGTCTAGTACGGAAGATGTTCAGCATTCGGGAACGAAGGAAATGATATGTAACCGACGTTGTAATAGTATTTCCTCCCTCCAGAGAAGTACTCTTTCCATTTCGTCTGCGTTAGAGCGCGCTGTCATAGTTGTTGAGTGGGGAGCATCGGTAAAGAGAGAAGGATACAAACTTCGAATGGGGTCTTAAGGTCTGTGGTGAAATCGATAAACAAGCGATGAAAAAGACTACGCCATGGATGCTTACCGTCTGGTTTCTCCCAAACGCTCTCTCGGGTTGCTGTGTTGAACCAATAAGTCCGTCCTTCGGGATTACGATGCTCGGTCTAGCGATAAAAAGATCAGCAGAAGTCTTGACACTACAAGCTCACGATACTGACCCACATGGTTGTGTTTCTCTGGCCACTGGATGATACTCACACACTCCTCGAGTCTGGCGGCAAATATCCTTGCCGGCGCCTTTCAAGGCGGAGTTTGAAATCACCGAGGACACGAACTATGTATCTCATTGGTGGGAGCGCAAGGGACAGGGCAAAACTAATAATCAAAAGTCTCCCTCTACAGTCATGCAGAGCTACTAGCTGACTCAAGACCCAAGACCCAATTAACCCCCGTAGTTATACCTAGTCGATTCGCATCAGCAACTTGAAATGCAACCTGCATCCGCGACCTACCATTTTGTCCTGCAAAATCATATTCAGAAACCTAGTCAAGTGATGAACGAGAGAGGGACAAACCGTGCATCCACCGCCTCCTTTCTCACTGCTCTCTTGGGATCATCTAAAACCTTTGCGAGGTCCTTCAAAACACGCGACTTGTACGGGTGAAGCAGGTCGTAACGCACTGCACCTGGCAGGAGTGCGAGGTACTTGAGCGCTGCAACACGAACTCTCTGTGCATCGTTAGAAGATCAGTGGTCTATCTCGAGCCTCATTCACTCACAAGTTCTGGCATGTCTGCGATCATGCAGTTCTTAAGCATGGCAACGACGAGAGTTGAGGCGTACGTCGATAGGATGTTCTTGTCGTCAATGTCGGTGCCGAGATTGTAGGATAAAGTATCGATGATATCTGAGCGTATCGCGGGATCCGCGACCTCGAGCCCACGGAGCAGTAAAGGCATAAGCTACAACAAGGAATTAGATGTGCGAGGACACTTGCTGGGACGAACGTACCGTAGACAAGCGTGCTGCATACAATGCTTTAGGGACCGCATTGACCAGAGACGAAAGCGCAATGAGGTAGGCTGTCTCTCGCTTCGATCCTACATCTTTTCGTTGAACCTACTGTCATCCGGCCACAATAGAACCTTAACGACACACCGTCCACTTTCTTCGTGCCCTCCACCACCCTTGCCAGTACAGCGTTGAAGTACTTCTGAACATGTAGGACCTGAGACCGACTAGGTTTGAAAACGATCACATCTTCGCTTTGGGGGTAACGACCACTCACCTTGATCACGGCACCATTGCATTTAGTCAAAACTTGGTCACCTGCAGCTAGTGCTCCGATTGCACGTGCTGCGCTCCAGTCCACGGCTTCGTCGTCGAGGAGAGTAAACAGACAATCGACGAAGGGCAATGCGAAATGGTGAGACCGAACGACCAACCCTCTGCTTATCTACACCAAGTTTGAAAACTGACCAAGAAAGGAGCCTTAGATGGGAAACCCACCGAAACCCATGTCTTTATACCATTACCCCGTGCTTCGGGGGAGAGAAGAGAGTTATAGAGAACGTGAGACAAGTAACTTGTCAGCATCCCATCAAAAAATCCAGAAGCATCTAAACAAATTGCATCAAAAGTCTACTAGTAAATCTCATCAACGCTTACCGTCCGTGTATTTGTTAACTAGCGTTGAAAATAGCTCAGATGCAGCCTCTCTTTGCAAGGTGCTGCAAACAGGCAGATCGCACCACCGCACAAGGTCTGTCAGAAAACCGGAGAGCGTGACAGAATCTATCTCGTCTGGAGTTTTCATTATCGATACCTACAGAACTCAGCCTGGGATCTCTATGAAAGTTCATGGAAACGTTTGCGTACCTCTTTTCGAATCGGGACAACTGCGGCTGCAAATAGAGCGATCGTTTCCCGCTGGCGAGCGCAAGCATCGTCCTGTCAAACGATTAATACTGTGTACAAGGCGACGGAGCAAGGGCACCGACATGTATGGGTCTGAATTCCTCTGTGAATGAAGCAAACTCTCCCGCGGTGACAGCTTTGACATCGCCATGGAGAAAGGCTGCGGTGACACCCTTGATGAACTTTTGCTGTTGTCTACGCCCCTGAGTCAATATGGAAGGTAATGGATGGAAGTCTAAACATACTCCGTAGACAGGGCCTCTACGACTAACTTTACCACCCGCGCACCCACACGTAGGAGCCTCGGGTCCGTCAAAACGCGTTCCTCATTTTCCATCGCAGCCCCAAGGAAGAGGCGGAAAAGATGAGGAAGGAGCTGGTCGACATACTTTGGAACGTCTGGATCAGGATGTGCCTTGGAGACCTTGGCTGAGAGTGTGTTGGCAAGGGCAGTGAGAATTGCATGGGCGTAAGCGGCGATGCGTTCCGTTTCTTCAGTTTCCATAGTGCCTCTTGACGAGACTCGCGATATGGAAAGCATTTCCAGTTTAGCAATCAGGCGGATCACCAGAATTTCAAACAAAGTCGGTTGAGTGCAGAGCTTGCTCAAGGCGCAAAGTGCCCGCCAATAGGCCGCGCGTTCGGACTGAGCATCTCGGGGAGGTGTGCGATCAGGAAGCATGGCGAAGAGATAGGGGAGGGTTTGATCCGCGAGGTGCTGTGGTGAAACTAGGGCGATCGAGGACAGTAGGGACAGTACATCAGGGCTGTGATCAGAGTAGTCCGTCACAGAGAGACTGAAGAAATTCCGGATAGAAGGTACATACGTGACGTCTTCAACCTCCTCGGGCTCCTTTCCAACAAACACTCCAGTTTCAAGCACAATGTAACCCAATTCGGAGTCTGTCAAAAAACCGGGTAGGCGTATCAGAGCTGAAAGACCATGGACGGCAGGCAAACGGGTGGACGAAGAGTTCAGCCCGGCGACCAGCAACCCAAGTATGGCGTCCTTCTTGGGCATCAGAAGTGCAGGCTCTATCGAATCCAGCTCCTTTGGCGACTCGTCGGGTGTTGTTGAGACTTCCGAGGAAGCGGGAGGGGGCGCGAAAGCCACCAGGAGGTCTGTCAAGAGCATGATCACTGCTGCTCTGTTGGATACTTCCCCTGGATCATGGAACAGTGTGATCAGTTTATCCACCGCATCTTTCATTGCATCGTTCGCGAATGTTGCTGATGGACTACCAATGAGCACATTTCGCCTTTGCCCATGAAGAGAACCAATCGCGACGAACCTGATGCACCGACACATGTACACAAGACCTTCATACCTGCCCTGGCTTGTGCTTTCTCTGGCTCTCCTATGACCTCGAGCGAATCCTCGCAAATCGTTTGAGAAACTTGGCGAATGGCATCATCTGCACTCTCTGTGGCAACTGAACTCGATCGGAGAACCCCGACAAATGCCTTTAAAGTGGCCAACGCGGTTTCTTCGGTCAGAGAGTCCGTAGGTTGGAATATCTGAAGGCATTCATGAATTGTTGTGTGATCCAAATACACGGCAGAAAATACCCACCTCAAGTTTCAACGCACTCCAAATCTTCCTCCCAAACTCACGTGCTACAGGAGGTCCATACACAGGGAAGCATGTAGACATCGTTTGTAAAACATCCCGCTAGTTCGTGAATGAGTGTCAAATATGCTCTGATGATGGTTTGGACAGAACCTTGGTAGTGGGTGAACCGAGTGTAAGCTTTTCAAGCAAGAGCGACATCCCGGGGGAACCAAAGGCAGGGGTTGCGTTGAGACACGATCTAAGAAACGATGATGGCGAGTTCCACCACGATTCAGCGAATCAAGCTGAGAGCAGAGACCTTAAATAGCCGAAACTTACTGAAGTGAACTCTTGAGATCATCTATGTTGATTCCGTATGGGTCGTTTGGAGGGGGACGGAATGTGATGGGGAAGTAACAAAAGGTTATATCAAAGTAACTCTGGAAAAGGCGAGACGATGTTCATACTTCCGGTGAGTTCCTTCAAGTATTCCACGTACCTCTACGTGTTTAGTGATGTCGAAGTCGGTCAGAACCACACGCGCGATTCTGAAAGCAACAGATAGATTCCGAGGATCCTTCTCCCCTGACGCCAAAGTGGCATAACTGGAAAGGAATCTATCCCCCATGTTTTTGAGATCACCTCGGTGGGTATTCGTCAAAGAGTCGACGATATTGTAAACATAATATCGGGTTGACTGCACCAACGCCGACATATTGATATGCTTGAAAATCCTAGAGTATGATTGAGTAGTAGTTGCATGTGGGTGACGTAGCTGTGACTTACGCAGAAAGAACATCAGAGACCTCAACAGACGAAAAGGTCGCAAAGGTGACGAGATGAGAGAGCCCTTTGAGAGCGGGTGTAACGGTCTCCGTGTCCTCGAGCTTGGAGCAATAGAATGTAGTCAAAACGCGGACTGGTGGGTTGCGTCAGGAGTGCAAATGAAACCGCATGAAACGTCGATACCTGCTTGTCGATTGAGCTTGTCACCAGGACATCGCTCGAGGACCAAGGATAGGATTTGTACCCCTTCGGACGATTGAATCGATGGAATGAATCGATGGCGCGACGCATTGACGCACCTTTGGTTCGTAGTTCATCTTCCTCTGATGTCAGGTATTCCCCAAGGGCCTTCACGACGTCAAGGAAAGTGAAGCTGCCCGACGATATACCTGATGAGGAGAGTCATGACAGCGAGAGCGATAAAATGTTCCGCGAGGGTACACACCTGCAACGAGTTTATCGACTTCAGCGTCGTTTTCTGATGTTATCCAAGAGCGAACGCTGCGCTCGACGACATCCATCGTAATGAAAGACTATTTATCTATCCGTTGGATGAACCTGATTAGATGTGATTGAGTTTGGCCGAGACGCGCGCGACTGGTTTCGTCCTCCGCTGTGACCAACACCGTCTGCATGCTCTCGACGACGTTGAAACACGCTCGACGCTGTTGTCAACGGCGACGACAATTCAACGCATATTTCTCGACGACCTCCGTTTGGTCAAACAAACCAACCCGTCGTAAACTTGACGAGGAAAAGATCAACTACAATCCCGAGGTCACTTTCTCTGCAGATGTCCCGCAGGAACACCTTGCATATCCCCTCGTCACCTCGAATGACCTAGCAAAGTCCTTCACAACTCCACCGACCCGGGTCCGTATGCTCGTGCGCGACTTCATCGAGGACGCGCTGTATAATCCACATTATGGCTACTTTTCCAAGCAAGCCACTATTTTCACCGCACCAGGGGAGGAAAACGAGGGCTTCGACTTCAATAGCTTCAAAGACAACGCCCATTTTGAGGCTACCGTCGCGCAGCGATACGTTGAATGTGGCAGCTTGTCGGAGACAGACGGCCCTGGGAGGCAAATTTGGCATACCCCAACCGAGCTGTTCAAGGTGTGTGTGATCCTTCCCATCGTCCTTTCGACTCTCAAATTCGACTCAGCCATGGTACGGCCAAGCCATCGCTCAATGTCTCGTTTCTGAGTATCTCCTGAAATATTTCCCCTACGAAGACTTCAAGATTTACGAGCTCGGTGCTGGAAATGGTACCCTAGCGCTGAACATCCTCGACTACCTCCGTGCACATCATCCCGAAGTTTATGATCGCACAGTATACACTATCATCGAGATCAGCGCACCCCTTGCGCGAGCTCAGCGCACCCGCTTACGTCGTGCCGGCCACGAACAACGCACGGTGACCGTGGAACATCAAAGTGTCTTCGCCTGGACCAAGACAGAACATGCCCCATGTTACGTCCTCGCTACTGAAGTCATAGACAACTTCGCTCACGATCTCGTGAGGTACGACGTTCGTACTTTGGAGCCGTTCCAGGGCTTGGTTGCTATCGACAAGGAGGGCGAATTCGTGCCATATTACTCGAAGATAACGGACCCTCTCATTGCATCCTTTCTTACCCTTCGTCACCGTCTAAAGCGCCAGCCCGCTTTGCCGTGGTATCTTCGTACATCCGCGATAAGAAACATATATGCAAAACTCCCTCTTGCGCCTAATCTGTCTCCACCAGAATACATCCCTACACGCCTATTCTCCCTTCTCCGGCTCCTCCGCACATATTTCCCCCGACATCGTCTACTCCTCTCCGACTTTTCGTCTCTCCCGGATGCAGTGCCAGGTGCGAACGCCCCTGTCGTGCAAACGAGCGTGCGTGGGACCATGGTACCCTGTAAAACGATCTTCGTTCGCCAGGGTTACTTTGACATCTTGTTCCCGACCGCGTTCGAGCAGCTGCGCGATATGTACGAGCACGTACTGGAGCAACCAGAGGACGCCTGCGCAGGTCCAGACGATGTAAACCATGCGCGTTTATCGTTGGAAGCTACGAGCACATCTCCCCTATCGCTTGGCTCAAAGTTCTTCTCACCATCCTCACGCCGCTCGCCACTCGATGGTGTCACGTCCGCGAGTGGTCTACCTGTAGGAGAAAGAAGGAGTGGCGTGTTTAGCCATTCGGAGTTCATGGACACTTACGCCGACCTGGCGCAAACACAGCTCAGGAACGGGGAGAATCCCATGGTTTCGTTCTACAAGAACGTTAAATTTTTGTTCTAACCTAGAAGGAAGATATCTGGTCGTAATTGAGTGCTGTTTTTTCAGGGAGGAACCTCGTCCAAGACCGAGATCTATAGTCTACAGTGGAGCGACCCCGCAAGTTCTTGGATACAGACATACTCCCAAGCGGTGGTGTAGGGGTGGAACGTGTGGTGTCATACGCGACACGATAGTAACATCGCAAAAATACACATGTCCTTGTGTTCCGATCCACAGGCAAACCTCACACCGAGAACCATCAATGTGGGATTAAAACCCGGGAACGTTTCGGTGGCCGTATCTGAGAACAACTAGGTTTCGCAGAGAGAGTGGTGGTCATATCATAAGCCTCTGCGAAGATCGATAGAGCTTTGCACTCATATATAACTGCAAGTCGCCACTAGCATCTAATAAGTTAGCATCCACATCGATTACTACATTCCTTCAGCTTTGAAACTTGCCGACGACGTGATCTAAGCTCCCTTTCGCAAGATGTACATGTAATAATGGAAGGATTCTCCTAATTCTTTGATCTCGAGTTTGGTTCCAGGGGAATGCGGACCCGTCAGAAACCTTTTGCGAAAGTGGGGTTGACCGAAAGTGATGTAGAGGAAAGTACCGGTCGGTCGGAGGGTCCTAGGGGAGATGTTGACATCAAACGTTGGCAATATTGGAGTGTGCACCGAGGGGGATGTCATTTATACATACCTGAGTACTTCGGACACTTCCGCGGTACAATCCTTGAGGATATCTTCTGGCGGGTCCTGCATTATACGAGTCAAGTAAGGACTCACAACCGAGGCTCGAGGGAAGGACAAGCACAGACCCAGACGTCGGTAGACGATGTCATCATCGCATCCATGGTTCCTATCCGGGGACGTTAAATATCGAAAAACTTGGAACAACTGGCGAGGGGGTGGGTATGGGTTTTTATTACCTTTGTCGATCGCAACGTCGAAAGAGGCATCTTCAAACGACAAGTTGCGGACGTCCATCTCGTGCCCTACAATCAAAACATCGGGGTCATCACGTATATATGGCAGATCAGCGGTGCCCTGTGCGCACACTCCATCTCCGGTCTTGCTACAGCATGGCGTGCTCGCATCCGTTCGATGACCACCGACGAATACTGCGAAACAGGTTCGTCATCATGATGAGTACAGCGAGTTTGTCCGATGATGGTGACCAACATCAATGTTGACGATGTTCTTATATCCGTCCTCCCACATCTGGCCAAGCACCCACTGGTCAGGAATCGCGCTCTTTACAAGGGAGGGTGACACCTTACATCTTCCGAGAACTTTGAGTTCCCGCATCCGAGGATCAGTATCCTGGCGGACTTGTCAGGTATCAAGGGACAGATATGTGTTGCAAGGTCTGCGTAAGATTTGAACCAGTCGAAAGAAGTTTCTCTATCGCTCAGAGTCAGGGCTATGTACATGAAGAGGGACGTGCGATGGTAAGGACACACTGGGAGTATCTCGAATCCCTGCTCGATGATCGGTTGGTTGGTTGGGAAGTCGAGATCGATCACTGACCAGTACTCTTTGGTGCCATATTCTTTGTTCTTCTGGGGGAGTGCCATCATGGCGAACGAGAGATCTACCGTTAGTAGTACCAGGACCCGATCACACGCCTGTCTGTCAGTTGACCCTGTGTCAGCGACGTCGACGTCAAACCAAAGCCTCCACTTTCGCTCGCTCTGAATTCTACAACAGCTGTAAGCCTACCTGTTGAATATCCAGTCTAATATTCCATGGCAAGCTCATTCGAACACCTCGGGTCGTCGTTCTCCAGAATATACTAACATGCCAGTTCCACAGTCTGCTATCCCAGCATACTCTGTGGGCGCCTTGTGCATCACCGGTGGATTCACCGGATTTCTTAGGACACGTTCTATTCCTTCCCTCGTCGCTGGAATTGGGTACGTTCGAAATTCATCGGTCCAAACACTCGCCCTCATCACCGTGATATCACGCAGCGTAGGCGTTCTCTACATCTGGAGCGCGGAACAAATCAAGAAAGGTGCACCTAACGGAATCGAGGGTGCCCTCGGTAAGTTCTCACTTGCTCTCTAGGGCACTTTTGTTGACTCTCGACGTCGTCGGATAGGTGCATCTGCACTTTTGTTGATGTCGTCGCTTCCCCGTATCACAAAGGGGCCCGTTCCCATCATTCTCGCTGTGACCAGCGCAAGTGCTGGTGCTTACTATGGGAAGACTCTTTACGACCTCCGGAACTCGAGTACTCATGCCTAACGCATTCTCGCAACGGTAGGGAACCGAGGTGATGGTTCAGGACCACGTTTTGTGTCGTGTTCTGCATCCCATGTTGTACTTTTGTCAGCTTGTCCGCTAGTCTGTCGACTCCATTCTATCATGCATCACCTCTCATACTGTCAGGGTTTGATTATTACCGGTCCCAAGAGTCTCTGACGTGATTCTAGCCCAAGATGAACATGAACATCCTCTGTTTTTGAGCGCAATTTCACACTGAAGTGAATGCAATGATCGAGTAATTCAATGCAGAACAGACGAGGATGACCTAATGCCAAACAGTCCAGTGAACAGCAGCATACACCACCTCGAACACTCGTGTGACCAACGCCGACTGGTCAATCATGGAACCTGCGGTGTGCGTTCGATGGCAGAGTTACGAAACGAAGATTTATCTTGCATCGAATCTGCAGGATCACTTCGAATTAGACCGTTACGATACGAACAGGAGGAAACCGATAATACCATTGTTCGACTTGTACTCCATTATCGTCGAAGGTGGTAGATTGAGGACCGAACGTATCGTGTCCCTGGTACCAACGAAATCCAATGTCCGTCAATCATGAAGAACGCTTCTCACAAGCGATATGCGACGGGGCACGCACCTAATCTTCTCGCGTACTTTGATATCCGCTTCGACGCGGTTCCAAATAGAAACGATATCCTCGCTCTGTCGGACGCTGATCGTACAACCACTGATCTCTGGCCACTCTTCACCTTCCTCATCTTCGTTTTCGTGACCGTTATCTTCCGTCTTCAGTCGACCTTTTGCACATTCGTCAAACATATCGCCGACGACGCCACAGACGAGATCTTCCCAAACACGATCTGCGACGCCTTTCCTTAGACGGATGATCCATTTTCCACCAGAACGGTTGAGAGGATCTTCCCAGACTGGGCGACGTACGCCAGCGTGGAACAAAAGGTAGTCGGTCGTCGGTACCAAGGAAGACGGTGGAGAAAGGTGGGAATGCAGAGACCAAAAGGATTCGACCTGACAAAAACGTTTCAGAGACGAGAGAAGACGACGAAAAGGAAAGGACTGACGGAAGAAAAGGAGGCGATTTTTTTGATACCCTCTTCGTAATTCGTGATCTTATTTCCTGGTGCACGTTGTTGTCTGAACCAAAACACCCATCTAGTAGATGAGTCGGATGGTTGATCAGCGTAGCGCGGTGGGATCGAAGAGGGACCAGATGGAACAGATGGCACACGGGCAGGTGTTAGCACGGAGACTGGAAATGGATAACGACACGAACATACGTGTTCCGCAAAGGGTGAACTGTACCCGATGAAGGACTCAAGCCTGGGTTTTTGGTCTGAGCTGGCTCGGGCTCACGATTCGCTAAAGAAGTGGAAAAATGGCGGCTTGAAGGGAGTCGGGGTCTGGTCGTGTCTTGCGTAGCGTTTGAGGTGGGTGCTGGGTGCTGCAGCGGTTGAGAGAGTGATTGGGAGTGGTTATGTTGGGGTTGTGAGCCGAATCTTTGCTGAGGTTGAGAATGGTTCGAGAAATAACCGGCCATTGAACTGTCAGAGTGTGTATCGCACTGAAGATAAGTGAACGAATAAAAAAAATTGGAGGATCACACGATGATGTCGACCTCTGCGATGGACGGAAGAGTGCGACGGGGAGAAGTTATGTAATCCAACTCAATCCATCTACCTAAGTACTTGACATCGAACTAGTTAGACCAATGTCGTCTGCTCCTAGACTTTGCAGCGGACTGTAACTGCTTGCAAGCAATGTCTTACACTCCTCAGAGTGCATGCATCGCATAAGATGAATTTTGCGGTCAAAACAACCGCCCATACCACGAATGATCCAGAAGTTGGCCTCACGATTGACTGAATATTCGGACCGTCATAGATCCGGATTGAGGTCCAGATCCAGATCGAAAACTGTCTGGGGTTGAGTGCGTATTTCGTGTCGGTACGGATTTACGCCCGCTCTGTCTCGCGTCGCGTTCGTCGGCTTTGGAGACGGTGATCGAGCTACACGGCATCACACATTCAAGCTCGATAAATAAACGCGAAAATGAACTTACGTTTCACGCTGTGACTTTCGCCGAGACCTCCGAGTGGTTTTTCGACGTTCAACCTTCCCCTTCTCATCTTTTCTTCGTTTGGGAATGGAGGGAAGAACAACGGGACAGGAGCACCGGGAACAGCGTTCAGCGGTGCGTTGAGATCAGGCATGTTGGGTGGAGCGGACGTGAATGCACTGAGCGACTGTGCGTAAGCGAGAAGTTCGGGGTAGGGTATCGACGCTGTTCGAGATCGTAAACCGTTGGAGGTTCAAGGAAGTCATATGTGTAGTATCGATGCCCACCTTCTTTCGCCTGCTTGATACCTTGTATCCTTTCCTCGCCCTCTTGAACTAATATCTCGAGTTCACGCTTGCTTTGTTCGATGCGTTCGACGATCTGACGCCATCTTTCATCGAGCGCGCCAATGTCTGCGACGAGCGCGTCAATGCGCCTTTGGCGTCGCTGATGTGAGGCTGCTTGTGCAAGTGCATTTGCGAGAGACGTTTCGGCGGTAAGGAAGGCAGAAAGGGGTGGTGGGGCTATCGTGGGTTTTGCATGCGGATGAGGAGAAGACAGCGAGTGAAAGAGTGTGCCAGAGAGCGTGGCGATGGCAGTCAGTGGGACCGTCAGCGTATCCGTCATAGACATTGCATCTTGGGAGGTCCTGGCCGTAGTCGACATCGTTTAGAAATGTATTCGAGTGTAGCAAATGATGCGTATGAGTCTACAAAACGAGATGAATAGATGCACTGGTATAATACTTGACAAGTATGGGGTACTAGTAGCTGTGCAGGATAGATGCGCTGTCAGATACACCCCAGAGGTCTCTAGCAAAGTCACAGCGAACACGCTCATCGGGCCATGATGGCCTGCGTCTTGATCCCTGCTTCCACAATAGCCCTCTCAAACGCCTTCAGGTGCTCGTTTACCACCACACGACCATCCCTCCGCCCGATACTGTCCGCGTCCCACTTCTCAATCTTCAACCGACTCCTCTCCGCGCCTTCCGTGTCAATTTTCCATTTGGCAAGTTGGTTCTTGACCAACCGTATCTTACGCCCCGCGTCTGCGGTGGCAGCGCTGTTCACTTGAGATTGCTCGGATATAATTGTGAGAGAAGCAAGGAAGGACGCCGTATGCGAACGCATATGGGTCATCGAAGGGAGGGCGACGCTAAGAGTTGATATGGAAGATTGTGGCGGCCGAGTTGCCTTGTTCGGAGGTTTTGATGAAGAGAGTGGGGCAGAGGACGATGACGAAGACGGCCGCGCCGAAGTATAGTAGGATTTTTGGGGAGATACGGGTCGTGAAGAAGCGTATAGCGCGCCTCCTTCACCAATTTCCTCTTCTTCTGCTACGGATTCAAGTGTTTCTCGCTCTTGCTCCTCTTCAGAGAAAGATGTCTCGAGAGGCTCGAGATCACTTAGCACATCCATCCCTCCTACTTCCATAGCAATGCGTTTCAAGTCGCGGTCATGAGAAATGAGCTCGCGAACTTGGCCCTCGCGCTCGCGTACACCGTCGTTGAGTCCGCTGATCATGTCAGAGGTCACGTTTTCGAGAGTGAAAGTCGTGTCGATGCCGCGGAGGTGTGAAAGGAATCTATCTGTCGAAGCCAGATTCTGCGCGAGAACCTCTATAGCATCTTGAGCGAGTGTGGCATGATGCATCGCGTCGTCATCATCATCATCATCTTCTTCCTCGTCACTTGGAGCTTCGACGCCGCCTTGATCGCGAGCCTGACCATCATTTTCGACGTCGACGTCGTCTTCGGCAGCGCTGCTAAGCTCTGCTGCTAGGTTGCCACCAAGGGAAACATCTCTGCCCAGTTCATCGGCGAAAGTGGCATCTGTTCCATCGAGCTCTCCTCCGTGAGCATCGTGCAAGTCAGCGTGGCCATTGGTTTGTCTCATGAGAGGGTCGTCGTCAATGCCTTCAGCACCCTCGTCGTACTCGATGCCAAATTCTTCGGCCAACAACCTGGATGCGCCTCCCGCTGGGTCAGGCATCAAAGCGACTGCGAGTTCATGAGCCAAAGAATGTGCTCCTGAAGGGACAGCGATGCCCTGATCAAGAGTGGAGAGAGGAACGCCAGAGTTGGAGGATGAAGAAGGGTGGCGAGATGATTTACGGGGAGAAGTCGAAGAGTGTCTATTGTGCATCGTGCTAGTCTGTGTGAAGCGTGAAGCTCTGACTGTGTTGCCAAGCGACCGTTTTGTGTTGTTACAAGCAGCTCTACGCGAAGTGAATGTCGAGGGTATTGAAGGATGTCGAGTTCAAGGAATGTCCATCCGAATGGTCTAAGTTATCTCCGTCGTCGTGGCCGTCGCAGTCGAGATATTTAATATTACCTAAGTCCACATCCCTCGCTGGTTCATATCAAGGCCCTCCGGCGCAGCGTGCCTACGAAATCAAAGTTCCTGACGATGCTACCGCTATACACACACGGACACAGGGGATACAATTACACTAATGTCCACCAACTTAGAAAACCAGAGATCCATCAAAGTCATTTGTGATCTCCTCCTCCCCCTCATAAACGGGCTTCGTATCCACTCATTCGGGAATTGGAGCACATGCAGCTCAAGTCTTCGCTTTCTTGGGGGCCTTGGTTGTCTTCGTTTTCTTGGGAGCCTTGGTTCTGCCCATCCGCCATGGAAAATATTTCGCGATCTTCTTCTCCTTCTTCTCCTTCTTCTCCTTCTCCTTCTCCTCCTTCTCCTCCTTCTCCTTCCGTTCTGCCTCAAGATGTTCTTCTCCTTCTCCTTCTCCTCCTTCTCCTCCTTCTCCTTCCGTTCTGCCTCAAGATGTTCTTCCCAGGCAATGAGCTGACGCTGAAATCCGACGTGCTTAAGTATGTCATGATTCTTTCCACACTTGAAGGCATCCAGTGCCTCCGTTTGGGTCGCGGCCATCAAGTATACACAGACGAGGATAGCGGAGACGGTGTCCAATGGACTGTGAACCTGTTGACACCTCTTCAATAAATCCGACGAGGACAGCACATGTATATCCACTCACCAATACTTTATTATTCTTGTCACCGTCGAACGCATCTTGGATAAATTTGACGACGACGACGAACCATTCGGTGATCTTAGCGCTAGGATCTGTGCGATGCAACACGTCGATCTTGCCGAAGTCCGCGGAATCATTTGACCGGCTCGCGAAGATGATGTGGGTAATACCGAAACGTTTTAGCGTTCCTGGGGAACGAGCTGTAGCAAGACTAGAAGTAGTATAGAGGTGCGGGTGAGGGGTAATGGCAATGACACCGTCGAAGTCATCTGCACTGTTACTTGGCGGTTTGACAATACTAAAATCCATCGAGGCTTGAGACAGGTGAAAGTGGGCGATAGTCGTCAACGGGTTTGCTTTAAGTATTGCAGAATTGACAATTAGATCCTGGGGCACCTTCGGGCGCTTCGGGCGCTCGCCTCAGATCTGCTGTAATAGTGGGGCATCAAAGCAACTGCGAGTTCATGAGCCAAAAAAACGTGCTCCTGAAGGGACAGCCTGAGTAATGCCCTGATCAAGAGTGGATCGAAGAGCGCCAGAGTTGGAGGTGGAAGAAGGGTGGCGAGATGATTTGCGAGGAGAGGCCAAATAGTGTGTATTGTGCCGCATCGTGCTAGTCTGTGTGATACGTGACGGTTACTGTTAAACAGTTAAGTGACGACCACAGGTTCTGACATGACCACGGTGTGTTACCACGCGACCGTTTTCAGCGCTCAGCTCTAGATCTACGCGTAGTGAATGTCGAGGGTCGAGTCCAAGGAATGTCCATCCGAATGGTGCAAGTGATCTCCATCGTCGTGTCGAATATCATGATTACCTAAGTCCACATCCTCTGGTTTATCATTACAGGGGGTATACAATTACACTAATGTCCACCAAAGACCAAAAGACAGAGTTCCGTCAAAGTCATTCAAGTTTGCCCTCATGAAACGGACTCAGGTTTCGTGTCCACTCATTCGGGAAATTGAACACATGCAGCTCGAGTCTTCGCTTCCCCGAGGGTCTTGGTTTTGCCCATCCACCGAGAAAAGGGATTCCCGAGTCCAGTTACGCTCTTGCCCTTCTTCTTCCGTTCTACCTCACTCTTCGCTTTTGCTTCCTCAAACTGTTTCCCCCAGGCAATGAGCTGACGCCTGAATCCGTGGTTGGGCGCAACTATGCCACGTTTCGCCTTCACATGAGCGATGGCGTCTTGTGCCCGCATTGGGGTCGTGGCCACCAGGTAGGCACAGACGAGGGTAGCGGAGCGGGACACGCCTTGGAAACAGTGAACCTGTGGACACCTCAGTCTTCGATATATCCGACGAGGACAGCACATGTATATCCACTCACGAGTACTTTATGCTTCTCGTCAGCGTCGAACGCATCTTGGATAAATTTGACGACGAGGTCGAACCATTCGGTGATGTTAGTGCTAGGATCGTCGCTGATCGGCACATGCAACACGGACACGCTCTCTCCGAAATCTGCGGAAAAGTCTGACTCGATCGCGGAAACGACGTGGGTAATACCGAGACGTTCTAGCGTTCCTGGAGAACAAGCTGTAACAAGATCCGAGAGATAGAGGCGAGGGGTAATGGTAGTAGCAGCACGACCGTAGGAGTCATCTGCACTGTTACTTGGACGACGCTTTGTCGTTTTTTCAATGAGGGCAGCCTGAAAACTGGTTGTTGGAAAGGAAATCATGGAGTAAGCGACGATGCCGACGGGCCCTCCCGCATAATTGATAATTTAATCCAGGGACTCTGGTCCCCTGGCCTGGCCTGTCCCGTCTCCATCATGACATGATGATCTGCTGTCATCAATTTAAGGCTTGCACAGCCACAGACTCAGTCAGCAATAAACAACAGTCAATGGCTCCGCGGCTGAGCTCAACAAACTTGGACACGAACAGCCATGTCGAAACATCATCCCGGTCCGTATTTTCACTTCGGTTAGCTCACGTCCTAACTAACGAGCATATCCAGATTTAATCATGTGCAGGCGTCAGCCTGGAATAGGTCAGTCTCGCGTTCAATTGTCTTGTTACTCATCGCTGACGACCCATTCAGCCATTGGACGATTGTGTGAAAAGTGCGACGGTAAATGGTAAAGCGCGTTTCTCCTCGTTGCATCCCCATCATTTTTGACTGATATCTTTTTCAGCCCAGTGTGCGACTCTTACGTTCGACCTGAAACCCTCGTTCGTATATGCGACGAGTGTAACTTTGGGACTTATGGCGGTCGATGTATCATTTGCGGTTCTCCAGGTACGTTTTGCATTTCACTCCATTTCCTGTGAAAAACTTGCTGACATTTCTTTGATTAAGGTATCTCGGATGCATACTACTGCGCAGAATGTACAAGGCTAGAGAAAGATCGTGATGGGTGTCCAAAGATTGTGAATCTGGGTGCCAGCAGAACAGACTTGTTCTACGAACGGAGAAGACTCGGTCAGTCGCTGCGTTTCTCTCTATCAGAATCTCGCGTGCTGATGCTTCGTTTGAACAGGATTTAAAAAGAGCTGAAAAAAAGTGTCTTGTCGTTCACTTCACCCTTGGTGCCACTGATAGACTTGGAAGGGGATGATCGGTGCGGGGTTTTCCAAGTTTGCAAACTGTCTGTTGCATGTGTTAGGGTCATTTCTGTTCGGTCAACATACCTTGGAACGTACCGGAACTGAGGCATATCAACCTAGCAAAAGTATCGCTCGTTATCATCGAGGGCAGTGGGGAGGTGAAGTAGATCATACCGGTGCTTTAAAGACCACGAAGAGATGTGTTTCGTCGTGTGTATCAAGCGCCTCGCAGTCTCCACATAGGTCTTTTGCACAGTAAGCGCATCGGAACCAGGGTCCGTGAATGCGCTCCAGGCAACGGTCGCAGAGTGCAGTGGAATGAAGAAGAAAAGAAAGATATTCTAATGGAGGGGGGGTCAAACGCAGTTCCTGGAAAGCTATGGAATCGAACCTTTTGGATCTCCATGGGGTGCAAGACCACCAACCGGTCCCGCGGGGACCTTGTAACTGAACAAACTTCGTCAACCGCGCAAATCTATCCTGGAACGAATGGACGTACAGTTTGGGCAAGAACCCAGAGTTTGACTGAAGAGGGCGATGAACTCGTCGAGGAAGTTTGAAGAACGAGTGCATAGGATCATGGTGCCTATATGAACACTCCTCGCAGGAAGCACACTAGTTCCCCGAGGATCAGACAAGGCTTCAGGGTCAGATGAAAGGATGAACAAACCAAGCTGAATGCACTAGGTATCGAAGGACATGTCGCACATTGATATCTCGTCCCGAATATAGTCTAACAGTTCTCGTTCGTCATTACGTTGTCACCGAGTGTATATTGCACAAACCTCTTTGCATCCATCGCAGATTATCCCATGGTCTTCCGGGGGATCATCTTGTGTGACGAGCTGCATTCTAGATCCTACCACGGTTTGTGCGTAGGAGGAATACACCGAAGACGACTTCGAGTGCACCGCAGTGAGGACGTGCGCGGCGTCTCGACCTGTCCAAAGGTTAATCGCACGACGCGAAGCAGTTTGAACTTTCTGAGTTTCAAGAGGATAAGGAATCTGGGTGCGAATGGGTATCAATGAGATGGGTTTTTTGCTTCGATGAATGGTATCGCGTGTATACCTTTATCATTATATGTGAAGACAAGTGTCCCCCATAGGACGAATCCAAGTTGCCTGGGAGACCTGCGGATTCGCAATTAGAACATATATCGACCGAATCGCATATTGCACAGTGAAATCGGGCGCCGAGAATGTCCTGAAGGCAGCTGCCAAAAAAAGTTTCAATTTTGGAAACTCGAAAGGTACGTCGATAGAGGGGACGTACTGCGCGCACTTGACGTCAGGGTGTTTCATGGCTGCGGAAGACAATCAGATGAAAAAAGGTAACTAAATCTTGTACACGTACACTGTTCCTCATTCGCGTCTTGGGTCGTCACCGCTGCAGGTAGATATTCCGGTTCGCCCCTTGATCTTGCGGGCTTATCCATCGCCACCAAGAAGGCATGCGTAGGGTGAATGTCATGAACTTGACTGGAACACGAATACTTGTCAGTACGTGATCGAATTTAGAGGGTAACGCTAGAGACCTATAGCAAGCTCGACAAAGATTGAATTTCGGACAAGATGCGCACTTGTAGCGCCTCCCGATGATCGCGGAGTTGCACGTCGAGCATTTACACGTCTGCATCTCCTCTTGTTCTGAAAATGACCTCCGTCAAGGTGAAGAATAGACAAAGGTCAGGACTACGTACCGACGTCGTCCCAACCACGGTTTCCCCATACTTTCTCAAAATACGCATGACGCAGTTGTCCTTTCCGTGGCGCAGAGCGTCTCCACAACGACATTGCATCTTCCGGGGACGTTGGCTCTGGGCCAGTGTTGCTAGTTGGCAGGGCATGGTAGATCCCTGCAGCTTCGATGCAACCGGAGCAAAGTTCATAACCCTCATTTTCCGAATCGGCCTGCTGAGAACTACGTAACGTCGGGCTCGAGGATGGAAGGGATGGGAGAGGCTTATTGTGGGCATGTTCGCCACGGCCCTGCGAGGAACTGCTCCATATCGTCGACTCCATGGCTGAGGGAGATGGGGAAGAAGAAAGCTGAATGCTTTGGTGTATTGGATCCAAACTCCTCTCCTTCCCCTTGCCAAGATTAAGAGTCAATCCATTCGGCGGCGATGCATGCCCTACTGGTTCTTTCTCCCCACACATCGCACATACGTATCGGATGGCGTCAAGTAATACTCCGCAGTCGGAGCACGCGGTGAGCGTTCCAGGCGGAGGTCCGGCCTGTGGAAGAAACTGTAGAACATCGAGAGGGATATCGGGCGCGACCGTGAGGGGCATTTGGACCGAACTAGAGGAGGATGCCGAGATAGAACCTCTTGCAAGATCATCGTCACTGGGTTTCTGCTGAGAAGCAAGCCAACTGAGCTGCATACTATTCGGGCGGATGTGTCCGGACGACGAACTCGCGGATGGCTCGTTCTCATCCTTGACGCTCAGACCGTCTTCGTAACCTGAGTCGTGTGTGGATGGACTTCCACCTGTATATGAATAGTAATATTTCCCTCGTGGATCTCGTTGTAACGCAAGGTCTCCATCTATGTTTTCCTGCGTACGTCCATCGTTCGAGTACGGCATGGATACTGATCGCGAGTCGGATTCGGATGGTTCAGGTGTAGCACCAAGCATTGCTTTGATCGTACGTGCATTTTGATCCCGAAGCCAAGCAGCTCCTCTGTCTCTGGCCGACAGTGAGAGTGAATGTTCGAAGGGGGAGGAAGAACGGGTACGATTACGCTTGGCAAGTGCTTCAGCCTCCTCTCGGATCTTCAGCGTTTCAAAAACGGCTTCAGGGTTCGCGGGGTAATGTTCGGTAACGGAGGACTGGTAACGATCAGAGAATGGGCCTTCCGAGGTGGCTGGATCTATCTGCCTGTCCATCATGGGGTCCAAATAAGAACGGTCCTCTTCTGGCATAGTAAAGGACTCCAAGTCCTCATCCCGTCCATCGCTCCGCTGGGGTTCTTCATCTGGATACGCGCCCCGATCTTCGTGACGGCTATACGTGTCCCTCGAGCTGACTGTCACAGAGTCATCGTCCAAGTCCCCACTTGGCCCCACTCCTGTCCAACTGAGTTCTCCGCTACTCTTGTTTCTCCCCTTGTACTCCTCCAGACTCGCCAGACTCGACGTGTCACTCAAGCTGGGGCCATCGTAGTCCACCGTGACGTTCACTCTTAGAGTGATTCGTCGTTTGCTGCCAAAGCTTCTCCCTGAGAGTATGGATGCCGCGGAAGATAGAGGTGGGTCGTCTGAGCCAGCCTGAAAATACTGGATTGCCTCTGTGAGATCCGACTCCGTCGTGATGTCGGTCACTTCCCCGTCGTCGTCCTTGTAGGCGATCACGTACGGTGTAGCATAGAGGGAGAAGCACTGTTCGATCTACATGATGTCAATATAAGACTGAGCCAGCTTTTCATAAATCAGGATGTCGCCACACACACCTTGTTCCTCAGGAGATCGTACGAACAATTCTTGGCTGATGCAAAGCTGATGTGCTTGTTCCACCGATCAAAGGTGCACTTCACGACCAGCGGTCTGTCTGGCCGCACGTACATTAATCAATTGGAGTATTCGATGCCTTGGGTTCAAACTACCCCTACGGACACCACCAAATGAGTGAACACACGTTCCGGCGCCTCGGACTCGACATGATCAATCCTGTACATGTAAGTTACCCCCGCACCGCCACATAAGTAAACCCAACTCAACCGCAGCAAGATACGACCAGATGCTAATGAATTGCAATAGACAACAGTGAAAGAAAAATCGTACGACGTTAGTTCGAGGACAAATATCACTCAAGACAAGTGGAAACTGCCAACTCCTTCCTTCATCGCCGTCCGCAACTTCTCTTTCATTACCTTCTTCGAACTGTATTCTGGTAGCTTCAAATAGTTCACGCAAGTCATCACACTTGGCAAGTAATCGTCGGCAGTGAGCGGGGCCTCGTGCGGTTTGCGAACAACCGTGAGTGGCGGGTTGAGGCCACGGAACCCTGTTGAGATTGAATGAGGATGTCAGCGTGAGTTGGCTGCAACAGAATGGGTCAACCGACCTCCTATCGGCAACTTTGGACTTCCAGTAATAAATTGCAAGAAATCACGTCTTGTGGTCACATCGAACTCGGACATCAACTCAATCAAATCTCGAATCGAGCGACTCTCCCCATTGAACCCGTGATCAGCCTTGATGGCCTCAATGAGAGCTACCATCTACGTCAGCACGACTCAAACTGCAGCAAGTCAAAGTAAGACTCACTTTCGATAGTCCAGTCCTCGTCAGAATTCCCGAACAGCATGACTAGCTCATCCGCTGAGAATGACTGTAGATCTGAGATCGGGAAAACCTTTGAAAATCCTTCTCTGAAAGCTTTGGCTTGCGGTTGAGCACCTGACCCTATGATTGCATCAAGAACCTCGTGAATGTACTGTTCCACATTCTCGGACGTCACAGGAATGTCGCGACCGCCAGGCTGAACAAAGCGAATGGATCAGAAAAGCTTGCAAAGACTAACAGACTGCTTACCCTGAGCTCGATGTCATAACCTGGTAGTGTGAAGTCCAGAGCGAGGTCCTCTACATTGACAATATCCATCAATGCAACTTTGCGGAAGAGCTGCTTGACGGCCATTAGGACGCAACACGCGAAGACGCGGAAATGAATAGACAAACCTTTTCTGTTTGGCCCTTGATGGCGGGGTAGCTTTGAAGTTTGGACAGGGAATTGGCGAGGTCATTATCGACCAGCTGCGGCACGGTTAGCGTCAACTTCCAGCTCAACGAATTGGGACGTACCCGGAGCGAGTCGATGGTCAGAGGAACTTCTTCTCCAAGAACAAGCTTGATGAAGATCTTATTCAAGGAAAGGTCGATGATTCTCGAGTCCAGCATCGCTTTGGCCACATACTGCCCAATTACGCGAAGGATATGTGTACGTTTCCTGCCCAAAGTCAGTCGGTCTACAATCGCCGAGGGACAGCCACTTACTGTCCACCATCGTTCGCAATGTCATCGGGGCTAATGGGTGCCGGATAGAGTCCAGTTGGATGATGGACATAGAGACCAGGGCAACCACTGTCCGCATCACGCCAAATCTTCAGATCCCGGCGGGCGAATTCCTTCGACACGAGCGAGTAAAACTCAAGGGTTGGACCAAGACCGGTACCGACTTCCTCAAAGTATTCCACTTCCAAGATAGAAGAGGACGACCCGTATAATTCGAACACCTTGACTGCCGACTCTAGAATATGCTTGCGGGAAATGCGGACTTTCTGGCGTTGCAGACGGCCCAGGAAACCAATTCCATCATCACGACGTGACGTGTCTTGTCCGCGGCTCTGTTGACTTTGCCACTTAAGGATAAGGCGTGCATAGCCAAAGGACGTGGACTGCAAGTAGTTGTAACGAGTCGCAAACGGGAAGAGGAAAGGGAAGTTTTGTGGCAGATCGATTGCCCAGTCAGGCAGACACGAACTGAATATGCCATTAGTCGACGATCTCCAATCATACTGACGACAAACCTCGCAACAATCATCGGCTCCTCCAACTGTCGAGTAAGCTTAGCCGTGAGTTTATTGTTGACGAATGCTGATTCAGCCAAAGCATGGCGATCAAGAGGCCGTGTCGAACGCTCAGCTTCAACTGCGTTGAGTTTGTGAAGGACCCGCAGGAGACGTAGTATCTTGGCATGGGCGGCGTCATCAGGCAGCGACGAAAGTGTGGGGCTTGGTGACCGGACCCTGGCAGCTGCTTCGCTTCGCGCTGAGGCTAGAAGAAATTAGTGATCTGTCTCCAGCAGAGAGACTCGACGCTTACAGTCTGGGCTTGGAGGCGGCCCATTGACTTTCTTAAACTTGACTGTGTATACACCCTGCCACATCGCGCCGGATGGCAAAGCACCTACTTTCTTCCTCATCTCATGTTGATGGATTGCGCCGTATATTGTTAAATCCAACGGTAGCAAGTGCTCATCCATCCAGAATTCAAGGTGCCAATCAGTTGGTTTCGCCTTGAGAGCGGCGGCATAAGATGATTTCTGAGCATTTCCTTGTCGACCCGATGATGGTGCGCCTTTCGCCGAGTTCGGTGTTGCTATGCGCGTACCATCTAGCGTCTGTGCTTCGATTCTACCATCGTCTACAACAAAACAAGTAAGCAAGGTCACGAAACCGCCTGTGACCCGTGGCACACCTTCAGCAACAGAAAGCGTTACAGTCTTGTCAGCGGCTAGATCTCCGTCTTCGTCATCCTCTTCAAAGACCTGAATAACATGCGTCAGAATACCTCGTGGTTCATGGAAATTAAGACGGACCTCCGCATCGACTTCATCATCCGTGAACTCGGAAACAAGCCCACTCTCCTGGACCAAAGGCTCTTCGCGCCTTGGCATACTTCCAGCAGCCGAGGCCGAGCTGGTAGCGGCGGCGGGGCCGTTGTCAGGAATGACTTCAGCTGCTCCTGTAGTTCCGTTCTTCACGCTAAGACGTTGACTGCGTCTACGTCGCACTTCATTCGAAGGCGGAGGAGTGTCCGTCGATGTTGATGGAGGCTGGGCAGCTGACGTTGTTGGGGTTTGAGCTGCATCGTGGTCTGGATGTGTGCGAGAGGGCGTGCCGGGGCCAAACCCAGACGCAGCCAATGCTGCGAGCATGTTGGACAAACGACCACTGGACATCAGTCCAGCAACACGAGGGCGGAGGTAGTCATTGAGAGCTTGGAACGTCGCAATGGCATGAATCGAGACTACCATATTCTGAAGATTGCGTGGAATATCAGAGTCGTCGTCTGCAGTCAAGCGGAGTCGAAGTTGACGAGCGAGCAAGGATGGGGAGCTGCGTTTTGAATCTAAAAGATGATCGGGGTTAGAGACAGAATATGCATAAAAGTAGTCGAGTTCACCATCACTCCCTTGCGCAATCGTGATCACCTCAAAGTTCTCCATCCTCGTTAAACTTTCTTGCAACTTCTTGACCAAAATTGCAAGGGGAGATTGGCCCGCATTTCCACCTCTTGGCGTCCGGCTGAAGGACTCGTACAAAATATCTTGACGACGCTTGACGGGAACTACACAATCTGAGTGCACAGCGATGCACCATAGAGGTTTGACTCACCTGGGCCTGAGCCTTTATCTGTTGCAAAGCGAAGCAGTCCTTCGACGGCTCCACTCTGAAGAAGTTCGAAACTGGAAACAGAACCCTCTGAGGCAAAATGATCCGCAAATTCTCTCAGAGTAGAGACCACTGCGAGTTCAGAGGTTTCGGATATCGAGAGCTGCTTAACCAAGCGCCGCAGATCATCGAACGAACGATCCCCATTACCGCTACTGTCGTCTTGCACCAGCGAGTAGTTGAACCGCATGACACGTGCGCGCAGCGTGATGGCATCTTCTGGCTCCAGAGAGAGATAATGATGCTTCTTGTAACCGGATGAAGGATGGACGGCCACCACGTCAGGCTCTCCTGTAGCAGAAAGCTCCGACACATTCTTATCTTTCGACTTTGTCGTGGAGAGCGTTCTGCCAGCAGTGACTTCAATTTCGTGGAAGACACCCTCTCTTCGCAGGACCGGCCTATACTCTGAAGATAGCTTTTGTAAAAGAAGGTCAACAAGTTGGAGAGCTCCGATAACCAACGACGGGTGATCCTTAGAGGATAAGATAGACGACGCAAAACTTGCAACTGGGACGAGCTGGGGGGTCCGAAGCGATCAGTTGCAATAGATAGAGGATGGATGAAACTACTAACGTGAAGAGCAGTCCGAAGCTGATCGCCCTCCAAAAAGCCCACAGCCTTGAGCACCCCTGTGAGGGTCTTGACGCGAATGGGTGTGATCACACTCGCAGCGTACACATCGATCAGAATAGGAACCGTCAGCTGCATGAATCGCCCGACGACATCTGGCTTTGAACGCAACATCTCTGTTCGATCAGAGAGAGGTTCTGGGTTGGAAACGAGAGGTATCGCCTCATCGGTGTCTTGACCCTGCGCGTCGGACTCTTGAGTGGCATCTACTCCTGAGCTGGGGATGGGATGTGACACCGCTGCAGCAGCCTGGCGAGACGCAGAACGATCGGCTTTGGCCTTGGCTTTAACCATGCGTGCCAACGCCTTATCGGTGTAACTCTTGTGATCGAAGACACCATCTTTAAAAACGGTCAGCGTAGGGTCCTGTGCTGAGAGAAAGTATGTTTACCTTTAGGCAGAGGTGGCATAAGCTCGGACACTAGACTGAGCGCTTCTTCCACCTGATCTTTTGAGCGGTGTGCCAAGTTCTCCATTACTGTCATATGCGTAACGTCGCCTCCAAGGCCTTGGCCTCCGACCATCTCGACGGGAGATGCAGAGGGTAACACACCAGTGAGAATCTGGTAAAGTGTGTCTACGATGTCCGCTTGCAACAGTGTGATTGTGATTCGAGGACTAGCACGAGCTGCGGTAGCCAGCGCCCTGAGAAGCAACGTGTACGTGTTTGCTGCAATCGAGGGCGAGCCTCCCGATGGCATGAGGAGAAGATTGATTGCACGGATCGCAGTGTCGTCCAAAAGGTTCTCAAGGTTTTCAGTGGATGCACGATGGTAAGAGTCGATGATGCGAATAACACAAAGACAAGCGAACTCTACCAATCTTTGATCGGAATACCCCAAGCAATTGCGGATTGTCGGCCAGACGCCCAAAACCATTTGGTAGTGGTCGGAAGATATGTTCCTGCAGCAGTTTGCAGCAGCCTGGAGTGCGGTCCTTTGCACTGCGGTGGAGAAGAAGTCAAGATAATTCAACAACGCTGCGAGCCCATTCTCGCGAACGATGGAGCTCGGAAACTCCTCTGAGATCTTCTCCAGGGTCTATGGCATCACGGTGAGAAATAGACGAGCTACGCATAGATAAAGGACCTACGCTGAGGGTTTGTTCGGCTAAATCAATATACGAAATCTCGATCAACTTGCTGCAGAGGACGGGGATAGCACCATGATAAACTACGGTATGGGCTACCCCGGGAAGAGCCTCCATGAGGTTGGCGAGGCATCTACAAGCAAGCATTTGAGCCTCCAGGTTGTCGTCCCCTTGATAGTTTCCTCCAGCGCTAATTGCTAGGGCCGCAGCAAGAGCAGCGTCGGGATCGGGATCATCGCCATCTTCACCTCCGTCATCCTCGTCGTCCTCGTTGACGCCTCGTCCGCCAAGTATCTTGACGAGCTCTCGCACGAACTCTTCGACTTGGAATGAACCGGCCAGGGTGTCTTCGGTAGAGATGGAGAGGAGCTCGCTCAACTCCTGCAGGGTCACGAGACGGGTTGTTGGAGTCACGGTGGACTTGATGTTATTAAGCATAGTTTTGAGACGGCCAGAAAGGGAGACCATGTATGAACCAATGTGTCGATAGTCACCAAAAATGGCCATCGCGGCGGTTTCGTCCAGGCCGCCAAATCCTCGAGAAGCTTCCGTTGGAGACCGCTCTTCGTCATCTCCACCATCGTCAAGGTCGCCCTCGACGGGTAACGGATCATTATCATGTTCGTCTGCATCTTCATCATCGTCGGGATAATCTCTCCGATCTTCCTGCGAAGGTTCTTCGCACTTGAGCGAATCGACCTCGACCATATCGGTGTCTTCGTCGTGTATTTTAGAAGTACTTGCACCGGATGCGGCCTTTGCTTTAGCAGCCACTTTACCTTTAGTGGCAGAGGGTCTACTCGATGTCGTGGTCAATACATATGGATTGATGAAGAGTCATGTAGAATACCTGGATTTTTTCGGCATTGGTGCAGAAATTGAAGTGGAGGGACCGGCTCGAGATCTCAATGAATAAGCGGTGGTTCTGGTACGTTTAGAAGACGACAAGGTTGAATTTGCCCCCTCTTCTTCGGAATCAGCCTCAGGCGCGGCGCGCTTCTTCCCTTTCCGGTCCTTGGCGGGTTCGTTGATAGTGAGAGATGAGGTTGGAGCTGATGAAAAAGTAGCTCTCCGTGCCCTGGAAGGGAGACGACGAGCGTTCAGGTTTTGGAATAGACAGTTGGTATGTTTCACAGGATGACACACCTTTTGGAAGTTCGAACAGAATCGTCAGTCGAGTCCTTTGCCTTGCCCTTTCCAGAGGTAGTTTCACGGGCTCGTTTGTTCTTTGATAACGCTGGCTTGGATGCGCGACCGTTTTCCAAGGGGGTAGATTGTTCTGGTGATACGTCGTTGTCCTTGTCTCTTGGCTGTTCGCGTTCCCTCTCCTTCTGTTTGGCAGCCTTGACTCTGGCACTTGAACGTAACGATCTTGATTCAGAAACAGCAGTTGAGGATGTGGAAGTGGATGGAAGTTCGACTGATTCTGATTGGGGTAGCTGGGAGGTACTGGAGCTTGTGGCTTCTTGTTGATGGATTGGTTGTAAGTCCATTTAGAGCATGCCCCCAGCCATCGATTCAGAAAGTCGAAATGAAGTTTATAGACAAGGTCGCGGTTCAGAAGAAAGAAAGAATTCAGAGCTGAACGTCAGTGGAAGGCGAGGGATTTGTCGAATTTCAAGCAAGTATTCCATCGGCCACAGCGCAGGCGACGCCGTGAGAAACTACGCAATCCAAGTGGCGTAGACTACTAATCCTACTAGTACAGTTAGATCTTTCCTGCTGTGGATTCAACTAGAATCTCATCCACGCTCTTGACTAGTAACCCAACAATCTTCTCAATCTCCTCTGTCGTCGCATTATACGCAGGTCCCAATAGAATAGTATCGCCTTTTGACCCATCTAGGGAGCCACCTCCTGTCATGCCCATCGCGATAAGTCCGTTCTCAAGGCAGCGTGCCTGGACTAGCATTGCGAACGCGTTGCCTCGGAAGTCCACTTTCGCTGCCTCGGGACCAGAGAAATCAAACTCGATGCCCCAAAATGCGCCTCGTCCACGAATGTCGAACGTGAACGGCTTGGCTCTTGCACCGTCTGCCAAGAACCCTTGACGAAGGAGTTTTTCCATCAGTTCACCGTTTTGTACGGCCTTCTGGAGCAAATTCTCCTCCTTGATGACCTGTTGCACTGCCAGTGACGCAGCACAAGCCAGCGGATGCGCCTGTGGAAATACTAAGATCGCGACGTGGTGGAGCAATCGAGGCTCAACCTACCTGATAGGTGTGTCCGTGCTTGAGAAGACCTGAGCCACCTCGTATGCCTCTTGCAACTTTGGGAGATAGGAGTACTGCTCCGATGGAGGCATACCTGGCCGAGTATGAGAAATAGTGTCACAGAGACATGTCTTACGTACCCTCCACCAAGACCTTTAGCTACGGCTTGCAGATCAGGGGCTGCTCCGTCACCGACACTTTGCCACGCATGCAAGGAACCCATCCCTGCAAGTACAATCGTGTCACAAGCTTACGAATAAACACGACTGACTTACTACCCATCCCAGACATGACTTCGTCCAGGATAAAGAGAGCACCATACTTTTCGCAAACAGACTTCATCGCCGCAAAGTATCCTTTCGGAGCACCTAGGACACCAGTAGTAGCCCCAACAACGGTCTCCGCGGCGACTTGGAGAAAGCTCAGCATCGTTGCAAGACAAGGTGGAAGAAAGGAGCTCACATCCAATGACGCTCTCAGGGCCAAGTTCGATGAACTTGTCTTCCAACTCCTGCCTAAGGCGCTCAACGTACTGTTCCTCTGTTTCATCTGGTTTCTGGAACCGCTTCGCATATGCAGGGGAAACGTGATGGAAATGTTCCGTATCGAGGATATCCGCGTATGGTAGACGCCTAGTGGGATGGTGGGCAAGCGACAATGTGCTTAGAGTGTTGCCATGGAACGACAACTTGCGGGCGATAAAGTTCTTTCGCGCAGGTTGTCCTATTTCGACGTAGTACTGAAAATCCATCGTGTCAGACAATACGAGCGTTGGGTGGGATCACTAACCTGTCTTGAGAGCTTTATCACGGCCTCCATGGCCTCAGAACCTGTTGTGGAAAAAGTTTGGCTACCGATGTCCACTTTGGTTGGAAGTCATAAAATACTTGCCACCGGACGAGAATGCCACGAGTTCGAACGCTCCATCGCTCGATTCGATGAGCACCTTTGCAAGCTCCTCTGCAGGCTTGCTCGAAAGTTGCATGTTGTATACATCTATTCGAGATCGAGAAAGCAGTGTCAGTGTCATTCAGGTCAGAACGAGACGAGACTGACAGGTGAGGGTATCCAGTTGCTCCTTGATGGCAGCGATAACCTTTGGATGGCTAGTCCCGATGCAAGAAACTGCTGCCCCACCGATACCATCGATCACACGACGACCGTCCTCAAGGTCGACGTAGACGCCCTCGGCGCGGACTGCGACGGGTGGAGTCCATGGCGTTCTGTGTAGGATAGAGGTTGTGTTAGCGGACATTGGATATTCGAGGTGGAGGAGCGGGAAAGAATTGGATAAACCTACGTCGTTCCGTTTCTAGATCATTTTTATCATATGTGGGATCGTCTAGTACTTAGTACTACTTACTCACGAAATTCGAGCCTGTTCCTGGAAGAAGTTTCCCCACACGACAACTTGAAAGGCTGGGATGAGTGCCCTGAGCCCTCGAGGCCTCATTCCGCGGCAGCCCGATAGAGATCATGAGATCACGATAATCACCAGAACATGCGGGCGACGTATTCCAGAAACACAAACCCCCGTGACGAGTCGGAAGTTGTTGGCAGAGACTTGGCAGAGACTCAGCCTGCTCGATCGCGATCTGGAGTCGGCCGAGCCAATCCGTGATCATGACATTGTCAATGTCAATGATAAAGATAGTAACCATTCGACCTCTCCCCGATACCCCAAACATGAAATGACGATCTGTAGTTATCCTTGTTATCCACTCACAATGTAATTGGCTGGGAAACCCCGGCTCTGGCCTCGCTTCGAGTTCACTTCGCGGCAACACTAGACCGTACTGATCAATTCCGACTTTGCACTCTGTAACTCGACATGGATACCGAACCGCAGAATGCCCTAACAGCCAAGTTCACCCCAGCTGAATGGACTGCTCTTCTTGAGTTCCGTGTACGTCCTGTAGCCTAGAAAGCCACTGTTTCTCTCAATCAAAAACGCACACAGTCCTCATTGGCTCAGTCATTCGTCGAAGCATTCCCTGACGATCCGAATGCTGGGTCCACTCCATACAGAATGTGGGGGGTCACCATCGATCCTGTCAATCCAGTGAATGCACGCGTCAGCGTACTGCTGATGAAATTTCTGAGAGCTAGGTACATGATCCTCGTCCAGTGTCACGATGTTTCGATCGCAATCTCTGAGTCTTCCCCCCCCCAGAAATCTCCAACCGACGGACGCAAAGAAGATGTTCATATCCACTCTTCGTTGGAGGCAATCTTTCGATATCGATGCGGCGGTGAAGGAGACGTTTCCTGACGACGTCTTTGGGAAACTCGGAAAGGTCTTTGGGAAGGATAAGGAAGGACGTCCGGTAACGTATGGAGACTCGGAATGGAGCCCCTTTGATGGTTTGACTCGGACTCACATGGTCGAATGATTCCCCTAGGTACAATCTATATGGGGCTAACGAGGATCTCAATACTGTCTTCGGGGACGTCCAACGCTTCCTACGGTTAATGCTTTCATTTCTGGTTGCAATATGTCGAGAGCTCAGATAAAGCAACTAGATGGCGAATCGCCTTCATGGAGAAGAGCGTCGCACTTCTCGACTTTGACACGGTCGACCAGATGGTTCAACTCCACGGTAAGTACTATGGCATCGTGAACTAAACGGGACTCGGAATAAAACGTTGATTTCGTTCGTAATTGAGATTACGAGGGCGTCGGACTATCCAGTCGTACAGAGAATTCGAAACAGGCAGCTTCGGAAGCATCCAAAATGTTTCAAGATTATTATCCAGAGTTTCTGGTGAGCCCCCCCCCCCCCCCCCCCCGCTTTTTTTTTTTTTTTTTTTTTGTTTTTTTTTTTTTTTTGGTTGTTGTTTTGGGTTTCT